>QFET01018291.1:0-11896 GCA_003316355.1 Tuber calosporum | reverse complement strand
AGGGTCTGCGGGTCGTTTTCTGCGCCCCCGGCCCTGTTCAGAATAGTCGCTAGAAGCGGGGCCAGGCCGAAAACGTGGTCGCCGTGGAGGTGTGTTATGAAGATTTTCGAAATCTTGGAATGCTTGATGGAGTAGGAGGATTTCAGACGTTGAATTTGGTTCTGGGTGCCCTCGCCGCAGTCAAAGAGGAAGGTTGTGCTAGTTGGTAGGACGAGGGCTAAGGAGGAATGGTTCCTTGTTAGGGTAGGGACAGCAGATGAGGTTCCTAGTGGGAGTAGGATTATCGGGGGCGGCATTTTGAGGAAGGTGTTGGTTGTGCTTGGGTATTTTGTTGATGGGATAGGATAGCTTTTATGCCGGAGGTGCGTGCAAATAATGTTACCCTTGGGTCATCCAAAAACATTATCCTGGGTTCATAGACTCTCACTCGTGAGGCTGAAAACACTTCTGTTGAACGCTCTACTTCTCAAACATCACAGAACCAATCATCCGAGGAGGAAAAATTCAAGAAAAAAACAAAAAACAAGGAATTCTCAACGTTAATAATCGGAAAAGACAACCAGCACCCCAAAACCCCCAGATTGATTCTTAATTGTCACAGATTTGGGGGTGGAGCCCTGGTGGGGCCGTCTGCAATTCCAAGGTGGTCGCCGCCAGCACCCACCGTGGACGTGTCATCAGCAGAGCCTCCTTTGCAGTATTTGTTCATTCATTCATCCTCCTCGCGTTCAGTTGACCCAACTTTCTCTACCTCCCAATTCGTTTTCCATCCGACAACAGCAATCATCAATCACCATGCCACGAAAGTCGGATGTCCATTCCGAGAAGGATACTCCAGTGAATAACAATAATAGTAACAATGGTTCCGCTGCTAGCGGGAAGGACAAAGAGAAGGAGAAAGATAATGGTGTCTCTATCGACGTAAGTTCCCCTCCTTCCCCACGTCAAGCCCGGTTATTACTGCCTAGAAGTTGGAGAACGGGCAATTGACGAGAGGGCTACCTCAGGACCACACGCTCCCCAAATCGATAGTAACCCGTCTGGCAAAGGGAGTCCTCCCGCAAAATACAAACGTTCAGAAAGATGCGATACTGGCCTTATCTAAGGGTGGGACGGTATTCATCAACTACCTCTGTGCGGCGTATGCTCCCCTCCCCCATTCTACCTTCTCTGACAGGAGCCTAACGGGATTATGAAAGCGCAAACGACCAAGCAAAACAACACGGTCGTAAAACCATCAATCCCAAGGACGTCCTCGAAGCAATGGAGCAATTAGAATTCGGCGAGTTCCTACCAAGACTGGAAGAAGAGCTAGCCAGTCAGTCCAGCCCAGTCCCCCTCCCCACTACCAACGCTCTCAGCTAATATAGATTGGTAAAACAGAATTCAACCAACTAGCCGAAGAAAAGCGCGCAAGCACGAAAAAGTCCAAAGACAAACCTGCCGCCACCGCTGAAGTCAAAGACCGTGAGGAGGCACGGGACTCACCACCCGCGGCTAAAAAGATGCGTGTTGGGAATGTAAAGGGTGGAGCTGCACCACCGCCACCGGTGGAGGTACATGCTGTGGCGGACGAGGATATGGAGGAGGAAGAGGAGGAGGACGAGGAGGAAGAGGATGGCGATAGCGATGAGGAGGAAGAGACGGAGGATGGTGATGCTACAGAGACCGAGGGTGAAGAGGACGGGGATGAGATAGAGGGTGGAGGTGCGGAAGGGGCGGAAGAGGACGAAGATGATGACGAGGCACTTGATAATGGGGACAGCGATAGCAATTGATTTGGGTGATTTTTTTTCTTTCTTTCTTTCTCGTTTTCGTACCTTATCGGGGGTTTTTTATATCTTGTCCAGGCTTGGTTTTCTTCATCGCTTTTCTGGCTATCATACTACCATTTTTACTCGGAGGTTTCTAGTTTCTAGTTCACTTTTTCCCCTTCTTACATCTCATGATTACCGGGCAGTAGTTATGATGGTGTGGTTCGCTGGTTATCCTCGGTTCAGCGGTGTCTATGGTATCGTTACCACTTTGCTCAGCGTTCAACAATAAAAAAATATAAAATAAAATAAAAAAGGTTCATATTGTATGGTTGCTTGTTTGTCAAATTTGCATTAACTTGTTATATCACAAATGAATCAACTAGCCTGGGCGGCAATTAAACTATCCTTCTTACTTTCTCTCGAGAATGGCGATAAGAAACGACATCAACTACGAAGAAAAACACACAGTAGGGTAGGGTGGAGAAGGAACACAAGAGAAAGGGGAAACAAAAGGACGAGAAAGCAAGAAGACAAAGAGTATATATAATACAGAATTAGGCTTATGCGTAAACTCCAACCTGATAATTGAAAGCAGAAGGGGAGGCATAAAAAGCGGAAAGCAGATACAACAAAAAAAAAGGGGGGGGAGAGAGAGTAGCCGACTCATTCCCCACTCTCCTCCAGCCAATTCCCGAAATTTTCCAATCTTTCCTGCTCCGCCTCCTCCTCCTCGACAGTCCTCTTGGCACTGGTCTTCTTGAACTTCTCCAGCCCGTCAAAAATATAGGCTTCGACCTTTTGTCCGTCGAAGAAGCGGCCATGCATTACCTGCCCTACCATTAGCTCTACTCTGGTTTCGCAAGGATGGGAGGGAGGGGGTGAATAGCATATATACCCCAACACAAGCCTTCGCAGATTCCACATCGGCGAACCTGACACTGACGATTCCATCCTCTTCCTTATCGTATAGAATGACGTTTGTGACGTCGCCAAGTTTCTCGCATTCCTCGCGAATATCTTCTTTCAGGTCTAAGATTGCGGCAGGATCTTCTTCCAATTGCTTTAGTGTGAACATGTGTCTTAGTATCACAACTTTGTCGTATTTGGAGGTTGTGTCGAGGATTTTTGAGGGGTCGTCGTCATCCCAGTCTGCCAATTTGCTTCGCTGTATGTTAGCTAGCTGGAGCTACGGGAAGGAGAGGGGAGAGCAAACTTATTCAACTTCTGCGTCTTGGCAATAACCTTCTTCTTATCCCTAGCATTCTTTCTAACCGGCGCGTCCTGCTGTGCTTTATAACTGAAGTCTGCAGGTTGCACTTTGATCCTCCCCCCCTCGCTGACACCGAATCGAAAGTCTGAGTCGTCAAGCATCTGCACTGCCAGGTTCACGCTCTCGGGGCGGAAGTAGACTACCAGCGCATCGCCTTTGACGCTGCCATCCTCGTTCCTGTATAACTTGACGCGAGGTTTCCCGCGGTCGATTTCCTCGGCTATTACGCCGCATTTAGAGAATACCTCTTTAACTTCCTCTTCTGTTGTGTCAGGGGGTAGGTTGGTGATGTAGACTGCGGTGTTTTTGCGCACAGAGGCCGTAGAGGAGGATAAGGAGGAGGTGGTGGTAGGGTCGCCGGTGGATGAGGAGTCTTTGGTGTTTTTGAGCTTTTTAGGGTGTATGGGATCCTACAGCCCATTAGTGGATATAGGAATAGGAGGCGAGTGAGGAGGAGGGGAAGACGGTATCGTACCTCATTCCCTTCATTAAAAGTATACACCTTCTTCCTCTTCTTATTCACCGGCGCTGCAGGCACACTCTCGTCTACCCCCGCGATCGCATACGCAGCTCTTTGCTGTTCCGCAAGCGTCTCATCCAGCTACCCACCTCCCACATCCACCTTTTTAGCACAACACAAGAAGCGAGGCGGGGGGGGGGGCGGAAACAAACCACAGGAACCCATCTCTTGATCCCTTCATCATACTCAAACTCTGTCCCATCGTCGGCCTCCAGCGACCACTTCCCCGTGAGCCTCGACCAGGAAACCCGCGGATCGGCCTCGAACTCCTCGCGGGTTGTAGGGAACGAGGATCCCCCTCCTCCTCCACCTCCGCCTACTTCCATGGGAAGCGGGGGTTCCATGTCCGCTTTTCTATTCCTTACAAAATGAGGCTGTGAGCGGTAGCAGTGCGGGAAAATTGTCAGAGATTAATCAATGGTTGGCTGTGGAGAGGGGGAGAGAGAGCTCCCTTCTGGAGAAAGTTGTCTCGTCGTGTATGATTCAGAAGGGTAAGTGAATTATGGTATTAGGGCACCGGTAGATAACTTAATCCGGGGGGGCGCTCAGGTGAATGGCTGGGCATTTGTTGGCTTGGCGCGGCGAGCTGAGCTTCAGGGAAGCAGGACGAGTACTCGAGTACAGCCTCGTCTGCAAAGTTCTCATACCCTTCCAAGACGGTATTATCATACTATCATAGCTCTTGGAAACACTTTGCCTGCCCTCCCTTCCTACTATTCAACAAAACGAATTGCGATAGGAGCCCGCAATGTCGTCAGAGGCATCTCCGGGAACAGTTACCTAAAGGACTCTTGCCGTTCCACTGCTACTAATAGGTATTGTTTTTGAGATGATATGATATGATACAAGAGGAGGTATGAAAAGCTTATCGACGTGGGTGTACTGTACGGTATTATGCTTTTGCTGTCCTAGTACAGAACACTAAGTTCACCATACGGTATCTACAAGCACTTTCGCCAAGGCCTAAGCATTTGGCTTTGCTAGTCTATTTATCTGTTTTCTTTGTAATGTCGGCCCACAATCGCACAAGAACTGGGTAATATAAATATATTTATTCATGGCTTTTACACAATACGTGCATCACGTCAAAAGTAGAGAAAGTTTGGTTTCCAGAGGGTTTGAACTGGTGTTCGGGGGGGGATTGTATAAACCCGCTGCTAGTACACATCAAAGTGCACGATATCACACTAGTTTTTTGTTTTGTTTCTTATTTTGGTGGTGAAAATTATCAATAAAATAAGGCAGGGCTAACCTAACCCTCTTTACAAAAGGAAGAAAGAAAGAAAGAAAGAAAGGGAAAAAGGAATCCATTATTCCAAAGTATCATGCGGTCAGGTCAATCCCTTACCGTGCAGAATCTCGCAAATATTTATTTTACACTCCCCTCCCTCTCGTTATGGACAAGATAAGTTCCGGACAGATTTACCGTAGTTCACTTGATCTCGCCCGCAGATTGGTCGATCCACTTACCGCTGGTCACCTGCCTGCCTGTTTCCCCTCCGAGGGGTACTGAACCCGACCCGATCCAACTCGAATGAACAGTACTCGTATTGGGAAGGAAGAGAGAGGGAAATAATAATAATAATATCCAGCTGTATATACAGCAAGTACATACGAGTACAATCCAGCCCTGAAGATCCCCCATCCTTCGTCGCATCTCTGCCTCGCCCGTGCAAGGTTTCATAATATAAGAACGTAAAAGAAAAAAAAAAAAAAAACAGGCAAAAGTACTGTCACCGCCACCCGTTGCCCTACCGGTATCATAGTTGGGAAGTAGAAAGTAAGTTAAGGGAGGATGGGTACTGTAAAGAAGAAAAGTGAATATCAACATAATAAGGGAGACATTTGAAGGGAAAGAGTAAAACACTGCAAACAGTACCAGTAGTAGCAAAAGCGAACAATAGTTCCCAATACCTTGCTTCATCTTCTTCTATTCGAACAGGAGCCCTTTTTTTTCTTCTTTTTTTCTTTTTTTCAAAAAAAGAAAAAAAAAACCCCCCAAGATCCGACCAAAAGTTGTGGAAAAGCAAAAGGAGCAAAAGGAGACATAACCGCACCCAGAAAGAGAAAAGGAGAGGGAAAGAAATAAGGACGTATTGAAGCCTATCATTCATCCAAATCACGCCCCCGCCGTAAGGAACAAGACGCCCCCGAAACAATTAATTAACGAAGAGGGAATATAAGAAAAGGAAATGCTGATTTTCCACAGAAAGCCGATCACCGTGATCAATTAAATTTACCGTTTTTTTTTTTCTTCCGTGCCCCCCCCCCCACCCTTTCCTTGACAGGTATGAATAGTTGAAGCCCAGAAATCACCGCACATTGGAAGCAACGAGAAAGAAAAAAGAGACATGGACAGAGTTGAATTCAGATGGATTAAATTTTGTTTTTGAAAAAGAGGAGTGGCGGAGACTTCAGGCAGCCTTCTCGGATCTCCCAGGTTGTACACACACACCGTTCTCTGATGACATCTTAGGTACAGTGTCATCGTCAGAGATGACTTCGCGGGTAAGCTCAACATAATCATACTATAGATCCATTAATTTTTATCATCATTTGAGATTCAAACGGGAATACATACTGCGAACTCTCCGAGCTCGGCATCATCAATACCAAGAATCTCAGCCTCCTCAGTAGCGCGAAGGCTCAACCCAGGGATGAGATTCATGATGAAGAGGATGATGCAAGTGCCTCCGAAGGAGTATGCAAACCCCGCAACAGAGTCCGCAACTTGGTATCCAAGTTGCTTGTAATGTCCGTTCAACCAGCCTCCGTCAATCTTGGTGGTACCGTCGAGATGTGCAATGTAATCGCTGCATTAAATGTTAGCGTTGGGCTGATCAAAAATTCAGAAAGAAAAAGAAAAGAAAAAGAAAAACATACGCCGCAAAGAAGGCCGTCAGGATATTTCCAACAATACCCCCGACACCGTGTTCAGCGAAGATATCCAGAGCATCATCCACACCAATAACAAACTTGAGTTTAGTAGCGTAATTGCATGCGGCACCACCAACAACACCATAAATAACAGCAGCCCACGCGGGAACCTGTGAAAAATTAGTATGACGCACACACGGCACCCGTCAAAAAACTCACATATCCGGACCCAGGGGTAATAGCAACCAGTCCGGCAATAACTCCTGAACAGAATCCCACAGTAGACCATTTCTGCTCCAACCTGTAATCGAGAAGACACCAAGTAATTCCTCCGACAGACGCAGCCAAGTTAGTGACAACGCAAGCCATAACAGCCCTCAGGTTAGCGGAAAGTGCAGATCCTCCGTTGAATCCAAACCACCCGACCCACAGGAAAACCGTTCCAAGGACGATATGAGTGACATTGTGTGGACGGTAGTTTAATTCATGAGTTCCGTGGCCTCGTCGCTTTCCCAGCATCAAAGAGTAGGCCAAAGCAGCAGATCCTGAGGAAATATGAACTGGGGTTCCACCAGCAAAATCCAATCCACCCATCTTCAACGACCATCCCCTAGGATTCCACGTCCAGCATGCAATGGGGTCGTAAATCAAAGTGGCCCAAACAAACATAAAAACCACACATGGCAACATACGGCCTCTCTCCGCAGCAGCACCAATAGCCAGAGCAACCCTAAAGCGATCCCCAAATCAGTAAACATTAAAGCCACGATAAATATGTAGGATTATATTTTTTATTTTTTATTTTTTATTTTTTATTTTCAACAGAAAATGTACATACGTAATAGCGGAGAACATTCCCTGGTAAACAGCAAACAATAGATCCGGAATTTTATCGCTTCCAACAGAGGGATAGCCAAGAAGTCCTTTAAATGCGAAATTGTCCAAGTTTCCAATAAATTTGCCGCCAGTATGCGAGAAGGCCAAAGAATAACCCCAGAAGAACCACTGAAACGCCAAGGTCAGGTTGTTTCCCGTATAGAAACATCAAACAAAAGGGCAAACATGACACTAGAACCAACCTGAAAGCTAACTACAGCGGTTGCCATCATTGACAACCAGATGAGAGAAAGAGCCGACTTTCTCCTAGCGAGTCCCGAATAGAAGAAACCGACACCCGGAATCATTAACAGAACAAGCGCAGTCGAGGTGATGACCCAGGCATAATTGCCGCTCTAACAATTATTTCAAATCACTAGTTAGAAACATGTAGCCATCGAATTGCAAGGCAGGTAGCCGCAAAAAAAGACGGTAATAAAAAGGAAGGAACATGTGAGCGAACAAGTCTTAACCTACCTCGTACCAATTATTTAGGTTCCCAGAGAGCGAATCGCCCCCAAATGGTTTGGTTCCATTGAAAGGGACAAGTACGACGTAATTGAGATGATCAGTGTCATCCATTGTGGTCAAGCTCTACTATATTCTTGTTCGAAGTTGAAGGTTTGCGTTGTCGAAAGTAGTAAAGCGCCGCAGTGAAATGTAGAGAGGGTGATGGAGGGGGAGATGCACGACTGGAAGTGTGATGGAAGAAACCGAGGGGTTGGTTCGATACCGTAGCTGTTGGTTGGTACGAGAGATGATAGGGTAGGTAGGTGATAGGGTATCGTAGGTTTGTGGGATAAAAACTCTTGGAGCAGCAGAAAAACGAGGATAGAGAGAAAAAAAGTGATGAAATATTATAAAACGTGCACGGTATTGAATGACAAATTAGTTACTTGTGTATTGAGATTCTTTCTTTCTTTCTTTCCTTCCCTTTTTCCTTTTCCTTTATTCTCCTCCTGCAACGCACGATTTCTGGAGGTGTCGAATAATCAGGTCCGGCCGCACGTTGGTTGGGTAGGATAGTAGGGAACGACAGACACAAGCAGAGAAGTGGTTCTGGGGAGGAAAAAGAAAAGAAAAGAAAAGAAAAATGATGACTCGTTATGTGGTCGAGAAATCGAAAACGAGAAGAAGAAGAAGAAGAAGAAGGAGAAGAGAGGGAAAAAGGGCCAAATGAAAGTGGACCGGGACAACGATAGTTATATCAGTTTTGAGGAGAGCCAGCTGCGGAAGAGGAATAGAAGATGGACAGTAGAGAGACATGGGCGGTAGTGGGGGGCCCCTTCCCGGGCATTTGGGGAGGGGTGGTCCGGACCCCGGACCCTTGGGGGTCGCATCCTCTTTTTGCTTTTCCTCCCTTTCACCTCCCCCCCCCTCAGTCGAAAGGGGTCACAAAACAAATAAAAAAATGATCCTGGACGCCAGCCAAAGAGAAAAAAAAGTACTGTTCTCCACAACCCTCACACTTGCAGCCACCTTCCTGCTGTGCTCCTGCTCAGAGGCTGAGCTTCCTTCCTTCCCTCCTTCCCTTCCCTTTCCAGGTCATGACCTTACTTATCTTTGATTTTCACGCAATCCCCCCCCNNNCCCAAACTCGACTGTCTCAGTGCTATTCCGACGTTCCTCCATTCCTAGTTATTACACAAGCGGAGCATAGCTTCAGCAAAACTATCCCGCCAGAAAACTCCGTTTTGTAATCAATCAATTGGGGCAAGGAAGAGGCGAGGCGAGATGTTTAAACATCGAAAGCAGCTCAGTCAACTCACATCTTATACAATTCATACGACTGACGGATCACAATATCCTTAAATGTTGTGTATATGTCTACTTCATTTACCGCAATATCCACCCCCTACCGTATACTGCAAGTACAAAGTATTCAACCCTTCAGTTCAAACCTCAAAGTCGAAACGCTCCACATGTCCACAAGTACCGCGACTCCAAGAGGAGTGAACAAGAAAAAAATAACAATGAATTAATAAATCTCAGTCAGGCCATCATGACCCTCCTACCTTACATTCTATCCCGCAGCAGCATCAGTACTTGGACGCTCTTTGACATTACCCATGCCGACACTCTGGTTGGTGATGTGCACAGTGCAGTACAATATATTTATGCTCTTGCGAAAGATTGCGCAAAGACCACAACATGCGTCGGGATCGAGTGAGTATCGTAATTTACTCGTATGATACCAATACCGGTATGAGATTTTGAAAGAAAGAAAGAAAAAAAAAAATTTGACATCATACATAACCGGACTGTTGTCTGCCACTGCCATACTGACTGCGAACCAGATACTCCCTTCCTGGGCAATAAGTGGCCAGAAGCCGAAATAAGGGTTTGCAAAAAAATATATGACAAAAAATCCGTCCCCATGTGAACGCTCACAGCCCCTGTTTCCGACTACCCGACAGCACTCAGTCTCATTGCCCGGAACAAGTAGATATCTACGCGACCACTAAACTTTATTGTTTCTAATTTCCGCTCCCACTACCTTGGATCACCTTTAGACTACGGTACGGTACTCAAGACAATACCTTCAACAGAAGGATGCTCCGTCTGCCCTGCTCGATGGAAAAAAAAAGGACTTGCACCCGATTCACCAGTACCTCCAATCCGTGCCACCGGACCTTCCATCTCTCCATCTCCCCATGCCCGCGTCTGGTTATGAGTGAAGCTATGCTTAGGGTCTTAACTTTAGAGTTCTATTCAGCGTCCATCAGAGTGTCCAATTATGTAAGCTAGGTGAGGTGGTTGTTGTGGTCACCCAAGGTGTTGATCTACAAGTATGCACCATGCACGGCTACCATACGAGTACCAATTCCATAAATCTACACGCCAAGCTTCTAAAAGCCATGCCCAGATATACCAGCCCAGCAGCACATCAACTAAGCCAAATAAGTACTGTACTCGTACATGTATCATTTATTCAATGATCCCCATGGAAGTGCGGATTCCAGAGGTACAGTACAAGTACCATCGAGTCAATTGGGAGTACTGACAAGTCCTTACGTCTCGCTCGGGACGTGAGTACGAGTACTTGTATTATCCAGGCGAATCTTGAACCCGAACCTTGTGTAAAATCATTGATCGTACACTCTACCGCGCATTGAATCTCAAGCACTTATTAGTATAGTAACTCAACAACCCCCAATTTATCCAAACCCCCTTTCACTCGAGGCCAGGTTTAGCAGAGCGGAAAAGTCATGTTGGATGCGGCCCACGGTAGATGGTGATATTCACTTCGCTGTTGATTATCATACTTCATCTCCAGGTGTGATACTTAGGGGTACGAATACGGTGGGAGACTTGAAAGGAATGAAAATGAAAATGAAAATGAAAAAAACTTTAACGTGCTTATCGTGTGAACGCTCGAGTACTCGTAGTTAGTGTACTCACTAGAAGTGTAGATACCGATCCGGTGGTGCTGATTCGGCTGGAGTGGTTCTTCCATCTGACCGTAGGGGATATTTCACTCTGTAAAATATCTCAAAGTAGCGGGGTGTCATAGGTCGAGGAACTGTTTCCTCCTATTTTTTTTATTTACAGAAATAAGTATGTTATCATCATAGGATGTGCACTTGACGATAGGATAACGAATAACCTTTGAAATCGAGTTGACGAACTTGTATCGTACGATATCACGTAGAGAAGGGATGGGAGTGCTTTGATGTGGTTCTAACGGTAGAGAGCGTGTCGATAGATATCCTATCATTACAATGATGAATGTATCATGGATATTAAAAGAATGGTTTGACGAAAAAAGGTAGAGAAATCGAATTTAGTATATACGGATATAATAGCAGATATCATATAATACCATAGACTTGAACGAAGGGAAATAGCGTAGAAGACATAGAGCTGTTTTTTTCAATTCCCTTGATATCAACCAACCCTTTACATACAAGCACCTGTCAAGGGAGGGGAAAAAAAAAGCCACCCACGAGATCTTTTCTAAAATATTCAAAAGGCCAAAGATGGCTCGAGTACGGTATCATACCAGAGCGGAAGCTCAAACTAACCAAGGCTTTTTTTGAAAGTCAAGGATATTGAAGGAAACAACACACACGGTGATATTTTCCTTGAAACTTTCATCCCACTTACTACTCACTACTCGAGTTACTTGTACCGTACTGTGAAATAGTCTACCCATAATCCATCTCCAGACCACCGGTACTGTACGAGTATACGTAATATAAGGTGTGGTGTCAAGGTATCATATCAACTGCGATGCACGACCATTCAAAAACCTGGCTTCAATTCCATCGTTCTACAAGTAGTAGCGTTGCGCCCGCAGTCAAAAAGTGAATGCCGGTAGGGTACGAGTACCGTACCGTTCGTAATAATGCAGTATCATACCGGTACAACTACCACGACATATCAGAATGACTTGAAAAATTATGGACCCGAATCAAACTACTGTACTAGTACGAGTACTCGTACGGTACCGTATCCCGCCTCTCCCCCATCCAAGGGATTCCAGAACGATAAGGGCTTTCGATGTCATTGGTCAGAAGAAATTCGTACCTGACAAACCAGCCACCTTTCATATCTTACTCGCACAAGTAAGTCTGTTTTTTTCTTTTTTGTGTG
>QFET01018277.1:0-26287 GCA_003316355.1 Tuber calosporum | reverse complement strand
CGCTGCCACCTTCGATTTCTCAGTTTTGTTAGGCTTTTACCAACTGTCACCCTTTCCCAGCCGTCGCAAGGGGCGAACGTGGGAGCCGCAAGGGGGTGTTGGACGCGCCAAAATCACCCCAACGACCCTGGGGTACTTGTAGTAGGATTTCGCGCCTCGCGTAACGTTAGGGGAGGGTAACTTGAGGTCTACGATTTCACCCGCGATCCCCAAGGTAAGGTAACTGGGCCCTATCATGGTGCAAATCGCTGCGGAAGTCTGTGTAATGCCCATTTGCGTCACCAGAAGGTTCCGCTTAACTGACCTATTTATTGCACGCGATTCCACAAGCTAGAAATACCTGGTTACGCGAATGTAGCACGCCCGGCGGCCTCTACACTGCTTACCATGTTTTCCTAGTGCTCCCTGTTACCCTGCCTAGGTGATTATCCTGCCTAACTGAGGAGATGGGTTACCCTATCTAAAGGGTTACCCTGCCTAACTATGCTTCCGGGTTACCCCACTCAAGAGGGTTACCCTACCTAAGTGTGCACCAAGGTTACCCGGCCTTGCTGGGATACCCTATCTAACTTGGTACCTAAGTACCCTTTCTTCAAGAGAGGTACTTATAGTTGCTATGTCACTTTGCAGGTGTCTGGTACCGTTCCTGTCCACGTCCTATTAGGACCACTGGCTGGGCTGAGGTTCGGTAAGCTATACCAACTGATCTAGGGGTCGTTACACCATCTTACCCATCGTCGCAGCGTTGTAGACCAGGAGGCCCTCTCCATAGGTGAGGATCGGTAGCAGCAGGCCCATGGCCAGTCTGCGCCCTTAACTACAGGGCACTGTTAACTATTTATACACTTTTCACAGTACTTAGGTTGGCCAATATAAAAGAAGTATTCTTGGAAACTTCAGCCATGGTCCAAAGAGTGAAACACCTTTTGACCATGAAGATGTATAACCCCACTACAATAAATTATCCCACAGACTGCCTATTTCTCTGAGGGTGTCAAGCACTCCACCGGTAGATAGCCTACGATCGCTCAGTCAAATGAACCAAGTTCAAGTTGATGCAGCCCATTTGCGAACATTATACAGAATACCAGGTGTTCAGTCTGGATGACCGTCTTTCCTGCATATTTGTACTTATATGTAGAAGCATTCGGATTATCAAGAATGCAGAATAGGTAATACATCTACTTGGATAAATTAATCTATCATCTTTCACCAATGCTGAGTAGTTCTGGATACAATTCTACTTCTTGCAAATTGTGGGTTGTAGTCAATATAGTCACCTCCCGGCGCTCTATACCATCATATCTTTAGAATCGAAAGTCTAGGACAATATCCCATATGTGTAATAGTCGATGTCTGCCCTATCTGAGCTCCTGAGGGGCAGTAATAAATACATAATCTCGCTTTTCTAAAGGTTTCTATATCCTTCTATTTGATTTGCAATCAACGGATATAACCAGGCTCCTCTTCTAAAGTTGTCCAATAAAACAAATGCCTCAAGAACCTAAACGGTATTGCAAACAAAATATGTATTTTCCTAATACATAAAACCAAATATAAAATAAAATAATTATCAAACGATACTTTGAAACCAATTATAAAACAAACTACACCCTTACTAACCCTGCTAGTTTCTATTAGCCTTGTGAGCTTTGATAATAATAACCAATACTCGTTACAGTAGTTTATGCATTTTTCTCCACTTGGACTGATCCTTGAAACTAAGTGCAGATGAGATTCAAGTAGTGATTTCAGCACTATCCTAGGAGGCCTTACAGGGTTTTACCATTATAGAATTATTGCAAAGCTGAATGGCCAGAGGTAAAGTTATGAATGAAGCTGAAATACCTTGAGGTTGGCGTATATTAGAACAAGAAAGTTGTAACACTGAACAGAAGCAGCAAAGGTTACATGCCCAGGTTGAGAAAGAGTTCCGACACCAAGAGTCTCAAATGGAACACCAGGCCCATGTTTAGGAAAGAAGGGACCGAATCCTGGAAAAGGCAATAATAGTCCTTAATACTAAGTTGAACCAACAGTATCTGGAATGGACCAGGAGAATGAATGAGCAACAAAATAGAGTGCATGTATGAAGGCCTACCTAGATACTCTAGTACTTTAGTTGGCTGAAAAGACACAGGCACCAACACAGCACAGACCCAGTGATGGAGACCCAGGACCGTCTGACTGAAGACAATAAATACTACCTATTGACAGTTCTATTCCAAAAAAGGAACCAGCCTCAACTCCAAGAAGGGATAAATGAAATGGAGATGACTGTAGGGAATATACCCTACCACCGGGACCACCAACAGGTAACCTTGCTGACGCCTCAGACCCAGATAACGATGATGGGTTCAGATAATGATGGAGAGAATGGATGGTGTACAAAGGGCGGCAGGCTATAACACACTGGCCATTTTCCATCTATTAGCAGTAACGATGTACCCGAAGACAGTTTTACTAAGTATTGGAGGGAACTTATTAGTGCAGTATCCGAACCAGCTAAGCTAATACTGGAACCACCTTACCTCTATGAAATACATGACACGCAAGATGTAAAAAATAAGTTCACAACCTGTAAAGACTATGTTGATTGCAATGCTACACAGTAGGAAAATTATGCTCACTGCATAGTATTTGATTTGGGGAAAACAAAGGGAAACAAAGGGGCACCCTTCTTGCAGAAATACAGGAAGGGTATAGATTGATTAGGTGGCGATAGTCAGGACCTGGACTATTCCAGATAGGAACTCTTTTGACAAGAAATTACAAACTGATGCATCAGTATCGTAGAGGAATAACGAGCCCTAGAAGCAATAACCAAGCTAGTCTATAAAGTAAAAATAGACAATTGTATTCTTCACCTCGAAAACCTCCACATCAAAGCTGGTCTTACTGGAATTAGTTGCAGGGAATAAGTAGAAAGCAACTTCTTTAAGGAATACAGGGACTGTTTCCTCATCTGGAATTCTCATCCGATGATGAATAGATGGAAACCATAAGGGAAGTTGGTAGACAAGGGGTGGTATTCCTTGTATAGTAAAAACTATCTATAGGGGAACTATCGACAAATCCATCTCCTTCTAAAAGAACAGGTTATAATACTAAAAAAGGTATCACTACCAAGCGAGGCTCTAGCGGATACAATGAACAAAAAATGGAAAAGGGTAGGGGAAAAACCATCGCAAAAGAAAGTGGGAAACCAGAACAATAACCAGCACACAGCCTGGAGGACAGCTCATAGTGGAATCCCACAAGAAGTTATTAATAAGATAAAGGAAGGCAAGGGGTGCACTCATTGTAGCCTTAGCACCCCTATATAGAGAAAATAGCGCAAGGGCATTGTTGTTGTGAAAACCTTCACAAAACTAGCAACCAAGGACATACATGAAATTCTCACTCGAACTACAAATGGCAAAAGTGCAACCAAGGTTAATCAAATACAGAGTGAACCACTACCTCGGTTATGGGACTTATGAGACACATAAATGTCCTGATGGTACCAACGGCAATAGCCTTTAGTTAGTTGAAGTAGTAGGAGACTAGTAACCAGAATCGAAAAAAGGATCCCACTAGGTTGAGTAGAAGGGAATTTATAACTTTATGAAAAAATTTAGCAAAACCCCAAGTTGGCCCACCATCCTAGCCGCATCCGCAGTACCAGTATTTGTAGCCCCAGCAGTTCAAAATTTGGTTTGCAGAGTAGTTTATGGGCAGCCCAGCCACTCCAGTACTCAAGTGACTGTAGAATCTGGTACTCAATTACTCAAACCTCAGAGAAGCTAGAACACATGACCCTAGTGAAGATCCCGCCTATGTAATGCAAGACTCCACCAACTAAGCTATGAATGAACAACTCAAGAGAAGTTGATTTGCGACAACATTTATAGCTCCAATTGCCAAACAATACCTACCCCTCTCAGGACAAGTTAGTCCAAATTCCGAAATGGCTACTAATTTCTGATTTTTGCTCTCTTTTCAGAAATAAAATTTTATTTCCAAACATATTACTCCTTTAGGCATTATCCAACTAGGAAGAAAGAGAAGTATTTTTTCCTGATTGTATTATTATGGCTTTTTACCAGTTTCTCCCATTTTGACAAGGTATTTAACCTTTTTGGGAGCACCTTAGCAGGGGTCAAGACCGCTCATCGTGGGCTGCCCAGAATCTTGAAAATTGACTATTTGTGTAGTTCATTTGACGAGACCTCTATAGTCGAAACAATACTGGCATTGTCACAAACACCTATCCTACATAACTATAATATCATCTAAGCCTGGACGAACTGATATATTGCCTTCACAGAAGCAATAAAAGCTCAAACATCAGGAACCCAAACACTACCTGTGCCCAGAAGGAACTGCACATATCTATATGTACTGGAAACAATACCGCATAAAAGTTATATTAGACTCAGGATCCAATATTTTTCTTTTATACGAAAATTTAATCCTGGGATTGAATATTCCTTATGAATCGCGCACAGAGCCTATACCCATGTAGGGTTTTACAGGAGACGAATTGTCTATAGGAAGAAATTATACCCTTCCCCTTTATGTTAAAATTGGGAAAAATAAACACTTATTGAAGATTGTTTACGACATCACACTTATAGAAAATTATAGAATAATAAATCCATTTGGATGGTGGAATAATAAACATCAAACAAATGGAATTCATAAGCTGGAAAACTGGATCTTTGAAGATCTGTGCTATCAACTTCACCTCTTCCCCAAAGATGGAGGAATATTGATCTAATAGGATGAGGAGGTTCTAGAAGACCCAGAGGCAGTGGTTATTGGACGTGTTGCAAGGGTAGATGATAAGGAAGAATTAAGACTCGATACTCTACCTGAACACTACTACAATTACTAAGACCTGTTTCGCCCCTCAATAGCTGTGAAAAAACCACTTTATCGAACCTTCGACCATGCTATTGACCTCAAACCTTATACTCCACCACCCGCGGGACTTATATCTCCATTCTCAGAAAAGCAGTTAAGAGTACTGCTCACATATCTGGATGCTATGTTAATACAAGGGAAACTCTCTCACAGCAAATCACCTGGAGGAGAACTTATTCTATTTATGCCAAAACTAGATTGACATATCAAGTTACTAGTTGACTACCACGGGCTGAACAAAGTCACTATCCATAACAAATATCCAATACCTCTCATGATTGAACTATGTGACCATGTTGAAGGAGCCACTATTTTCACTAAACTGGTTATGAAGGCCGGTTACCACCTGATCCGTATAAGGAATGGTAATTAATGGAAAACAGCTTTTGGCACACGATACAGCTTAAATGAATATAATGTCTTGCCATTCAGTCTGGTAAATGCACCAGCCACCTTCTAGTCAATAATGACTATGAACCTGAAAGACTTCTTCAGTGCCACAGTAGTAGTATACATTGATAATAGAGTTATATACTCCAAGTATGAGAAGGATGATATCACATTGATTAGGATAGTATTAGAAAGATTGCGAAAATACAGAATAGGCATCTAGCTAATGAAAAGCTCCTCCCATGTCATTTCAGTGGAGTTTGTGGGGTATATTTGGGCGGTTAATGAAGTCACACTGAGTGACCTAAGGTGGAATACATCAAGGTCTGGAAACCACCTAAGTCGGCTAAGTAAATTCATAGATTTATAGTCTTCGCCAACTTCTACCCCTGATTCATAAAGAATATCTCTGTGATATGTGCGCTAATTACCGATTTACTTAAAGGGAACTCAAAGGATCTTTCTTAAGGAGAATAACAACAACTAGCATTTGAGGGGCTCAACCGCAGGTGCATAACAGCATCAATATTATGTTATTTCCTCATGGACAGGAAGACCATCATGGAAACAGATGCCAGTGATTACGCACTAGGATATGTCCTATCTCAATAATTGGATAAAAAGGTCCATTCAGTCACTTTCCACTCCTGAAAGCTGACTTCAACCGAACGCAAATATGACAATTATGAACAATACTTGTTAGCAATATTGGTGGCGTTAGAAGAATAGCGATACTATCTTGCTGGAATAGATGATCTATTCATCATATATACCGATCATTAAAATCTATAATACTTTCTGACTACAAAAGCCTGGTCAGCTGGGCAAAAACTTTGGGCTCAAAAGCTAACTGATTTTAATTTATAAAATCATATACTGACCTGGAACTACAGGCTGCAAATCGGATGCTTTAAGTATGCGGCAAACTGCATGTCTTTAAGCAGGCGGCCAGAAGACTGCCCTGAGAAGGGAGCTGAACATGCCAAGCAGACTATACTTCAGTCTTATCATTTCCAAAACCTTCAGGATAACTAAAATTTAGTAGTTTTGGTTATATAGGGTAAAGAAAAGTCGGAACATCTCTGACTAGGGTTGCCTCAGGAGGAACGGAACAATATGATAAGGACTAAAAGACTTTAACTAGTAGCAAGAACCCCAACTCGAGGTTCCACACTAGGCACTAGTCAAAAGCTATGCAGTACCGAAGAAAACACTGTTCCTTTGAAATGCCAAGTACTCATTAGGACAGGATTGGTTATTTGACTACTAATGGGAATATATGCTGCATTGCACCAAGTAATAGATTGGCAGTCAAGGATAGTATTGCTATTAGAGCCGGGGTAGTGGATGCGGACTATACAGCAGAGGTTAAGATCCTCCTAGTCAACACTATTGACAATGCTGTTCCAGTATATACAGGAGACTGTATAGCGCAGATGATCGTGAAAAGAATTAATAAGAGAAAACCTCATGAGCTTATAGGGTTAAATGATACAGAACGAGCAAGCACAGGTTTTGGCAGCTCTGGCATACGGTTGGAAGAAACTCATCCACATTTATGCTTCCTATATTCTGACATAAAGCAGGAATATCTGGACTCAACCGAAATTACCTCACACCCGATTTGCACTAAGGGAAAAACGCTAATGTCCAATGCAATAATTGCAAAGTGTGAAGTCAAGAAATTTCATATAAAAATCTCTGAACTGGAAATGGAAGGGGCAAACAAGGATCTATATTGGCTATGCAGAAATATGGAACTAGAACTTCTATGGGACAATAGCAAATAAATGCTAAAATAATATACCTTAAAGGCAGGAATGCTCCATTATAATAAATGCCTATATGTTCCTTAAAGCGAAACCCGGCAGACAGAGTTTGCAAACGGCATTCACCACTCTAATATTGCTGAACCCTTTGGACAAGAAAAGACTCTCGAAATTATCACTAGAGACTTCTACAGGAAAGGAATCATGATCTGAATAAATGACTATTTATGATCCAGAATAGAGTGCCAAATGGCTAAGCCACCATCAAATGCACGCTTTGGGCTGTTAAAACCACTACAGCTCACATTTGCGGCTTGGGCATCTACGTGGGTAGATTTTATTACACAGCTATCCAAATCTGCCGAATAGACCTAGATGATGGTTCTAGTGGACTGTTGCACAAAAATAGCACTCTTTATCAACTTAGAAGACAATGCCACCGCAAAGGACGTTGCCAAAGCATTCATCAAAGAAGTTTAAAAAGTGCATGGGCTACCAACAATAATGATATCCGACAAGGATGCAAAGTTTACCAGAGAGTTTTGGATATCATTATGCAAGTCGATAAGCATTAAAAGAAAGTTGTCAAGGGCTTACCACCCGGAGAGTGATGGACCAATGAAAAGAGTCAACCAAGTGCTGGGAGGCTCCCTACGAATATTTGTCAACTACGATTAGGATGACAGGTACCATTCCTGCCATTAGCTGGGTATGCATATAACAACTCAGTAACAAGCACAGATGGAATAACCCCTTGTTTTGCAAATAATGGTTACCATGCTCAAACAGGTTGTATGAAGGAGTGAGTTCCTCAGAATCTGGGAGTAACCATGTATACTCACTGGATGAAAGCCAAACGTGATAGGCAAAGAATCCTACAAGAAGCCGTGTGACAGGATGAAAAAGTACTATGACTGAAAAGCTTGCAGTCGTCCGAACTTCAAAATTAGGATCTTGGTTAGGGTAAATGTGTAGAACATCTAGGCCAAGCGATCATCCAAGATGTTAGCACCAAAATTTTATAGAGTGTTAAAAATCCTAGAGTAAGGAAGAGAGCTCGTTTACAAATTGGAAATATCAGAGTGATAGAAAATGCCTCCGGTATTCCATGTATCGCTTCTCAAGGCATACTGAAAATAAGATCGACCTGGACGAGAACAAGCTCCCCTGGCACCAGGAGAGGTTGATGGTAACCTTGAAAAGCAGTTGGAAAAGATCGTTAGGAGTGTAATAATCTCTTATGAGCGAAGATTCCAAGAACTTTGATACTTTGTCAAGTGGAAAGGATGTTCTGAAGATGAGAACACCTAAGAATCACAAGAGTACCTACAACATGCTTAAGAATTGGTAGAAGATTTTCATGGGCAAAATCTAGAGATACCAAGGTTAGGCTAAGTAGTATCTATGGAAAGGTTATTCCACCTGTGGCTAAATGATCATAGGAGCTTTTTTAACACTACTGGAAGGAGTACTAAGTGGAAGAATTGCTTCAAGATGAACCCTGGACAGGGTGTGCTCATGTTACACATATGAGAGATGGTACTAGATGTTGAAGTCTAAGGGTGTGATAATATATCGTGCCAGGATGTGACAATATTGACTACAATCCTCACTGGCAAGAAGTAGGATCATATCCAGAACTACTCATCCTCAGTGAAATATAAAAGAATAATTTATCCAATAGGATCTATTAAGTATTCTGCATTCATGATAATCTGAATGCATCTGCACATAAGTCCATATATGCAAGAAAGACCGCCATCATAACTGATCACCTTGTATTCTGTATGATGTTCTCAAATGAGTGGCATCAACTAGAATTTAGATCATTTTGCAAAAAGATCAAAAGCTATCTACTGATGGAGTGCTTGACACCCACAAAGAAATAGACATTCGAGGGGATCATTTGCTGAAGTGGGGTCATACATCTTCAGGGCCAAATTCTGTTTGCAATTTTTATAACATAACTGAAGAGTCTTACGCTTCTTCTTATATATGGCCAATATAAGTATTTGAAAAAAAGTGTAATAATAGTTTGCAGTCCCCCATAGTTAAGGGCATCATCCATCTCCTGTACACACCCGGCGATTGAAATCTCAACACCTCTAGAAATCATCACCACTTTCGTTTGGACTCAACCTTACCCGTTGGCCATACCACTGGGTGAGAATTTATCCTAATGATTCCCTCCACTGCCTGCTCATTAGGGTCTACCCCTTTCAGCTCCTTCTCTCCTCTTCTGCCATCTTTGATGATAGTTCCTCTCCTCTCCCTACTTTGATTTTGCCTCGCTTAGCTTTCTGCTCGGCCTCGCTCAATATTTACATGGTCGGGAATTCCCTTGGACCTCCCTATACGGCTGGGAGCCAGTGTTGCAGTAGTGGGAAACATTCCACTAGCCTACATTGGCTTTGGCATTCTGATGGTCGATTCCCCCACTCTCACTTTGATGAGAACTGCCTAGATAGCTACCCACACGATTCCGTTGGTCCTTGGGTCTACCCCTCCTCTATCGTCTCGTTCTTCTCTCCTATCCTACTGAGGTTTGGTCGATTGGTGCCCTCCCCGGCCCTGGCTGTCACCCTATAGCTCTCCCCCTCGACTGGCACTATACTGCGACGAATTCACTAGGATTCTGCAATTTACAGTATCCAAGACACATTCCTTCCTCCTCTATCCCCTTACTGACCACTTTCACCTTAATTCATTAACCCTCCACGTGCCGCGAGATTTAATTACCATCACCTCCGCCATACTTTACTGTATTAGCAGGATATTGGATGTTGTGCCGTTGGCCAAATTGAGTGCACAGGTTGGATTCTTGCTTAGGTATTTTGTTTCTTATGGGGGTCTTGGTTCTTGTTCACTATTGGACTTTGTTTATTTCTATATTGCTTGTATACGGACGTGAAAGGTGTACTATCTTTTGGGAGATTTCAGGCCTGTTTCTTAGTAGTTTTTTTTGCCCTAGCGCCTAACCTTGGTTTAGTAAAAGGGTTTTCTTTGGTTGTGGGGGGGATGGGACGGACTGTAGTCGGAGGTTACTTTCAGTTATAGCTTGCGCTTCATGTAGTTTGTGTACCTCAAACAGTTATTCGATGAGATAATCAAAAAAAAAAAAAAAAAAACCCTTATAAAGTTAAGGGATCAAAAAGGTAATAGATGTGAGATCTTTAAAATATATTGAGTTTTCCAAGTTATTAAGCCTTCGAGAACCTTTATCTTTTATCATATGTTTAACCTGCCTTCCTGACAGTTCTCTGACTTTCTCGTTATAAGTAAGGCCTAGACAATTTAACAGTACCTTATTGACTACCTTGTAACCAGCATCAACTTGCATGTGAAGCCACTAAAAACTGTCCTGATATTGTTGTGATTCACATTTTAAGGATCCACCCAGGTCTGAGAGCAAGCAACAGTGAGCTTTATCTTGCTTGAGAATTTGACTCTGCCCACAGTATGGAAGATGAGCTGCGGATTGGGAATAGGAGCTTTGGCCTTATTGGTATTAATATTCCTAAAGTAACTGTACACTAATGGTCTTATCTTGGGATCAGGTTTCCCTTGGATAAATATGCTAGCGCCTTTTGGAGTACATGATCGGTAGAGTATCCCAGTTGTAATGGGGTAGCCAATTCAGTACTATAGAAATGTCTAGGCCGTGCTTGTATGGAGAAAGTTGGAGAACAGTCTGGAAGGCTTGGTATAAACTATAATACAGGATAAGGGTTCTCACTGGGTTGTTAACTGAATAACCTGATAGCCGAATATATTGTTAAGGTGTTTTCTCCGTTGCGTTTATAATCCCTTAACCATATATTCAGTTATCAAGTTATTCAGTTATCAAGCCTTCGAGAACCCAGAACTTTTATCATAATTTTTGCTCAAGTTTCCAGATAGTTCTCCAATCTTCGTGATACGAGCACAGCCTTAACAAACCAACTGTACCGATTTGGTTACCTGGTAACACCAGCCCTGATTTGTTTTATCTATCCATGCCTTGAATTTAAGGATCAATTTTCCGAGGTCTTGAAGGTTGGGATCTTGACACAAAGGTCTTGGTGCTTGATTACAATCTTGTGGTTAAAGTACTGCAATAGTGGTAGAGTTTCAAGTATTATGTAACAAAAACCTGAGGAAGCAATATGATAAAGTTTGGAATATCTTATTATATAGTCATTGCTGAGCCAAGGTCAGGCTATTTCCATTGGAGTTTACTCTGACTTTGAGGTCCAGGAAGTAGAGGGTACATAACTTTGCCAAAGTGTATGCGGTTATCTGTACTGAATAGAATTTAAGAATCTTATAGTGGAGTTATGCTTATATCTATCTTAGGTACCTTATTGCTTCCAATTTCGATATCAGTGATGCAGTGTGATTGTTGCTTGATCTGGATCCTTTGACAGCCTTCTTGAGCCAACTGGGTGTCTAGTTATTAGTATAAGAGAAGTTGTTTATTGTGATAAAGCAATTGCTTATTTGGAGACCCTAATGATACCAGTATGTACTATGACCCTGGCCGGTTTCTTGACCACTAGCCTTGTAAATTCTAATACTTAAAACACCCTAACTGTTTCCTTGATGGTACCAACAATATTCTTGTAAGTTATTATCGTATTCCTTATATCCAACTCTTCTATGTTATCGCTTTCTACCTGATAATCCTCCTCATTGCTATCAGGGATGTTTTGTGTCAATGTAAAATGATTGGGCTTTGTAACAAGCAGTAGCCAGGGTGAACAGTTATACAATAGAGACAGCGGTAGCCTGCTATCACTTCGGTATTGAAAGGAGACCAACTGAGAAGCGAAAACAATAAGAGTATAATAGAATAGTATATAGAGTGAAGGAAAACAATAGGATAGCCGTTCAACCAAGTGTATTCACTGTCTAGGCATCTGTCTAAAGTCTGATGTCTCGTGCTAGCCTGCAGACCACACTTAAATACATAAAATCTTTCTTCCTAGAGCTGAGGCTCTGCAAACTTGCAGTGATGATCATTGGTATTAATGGTACTACTAGCAGAATCTTGTGGTCCTGCCGGAGGACTGGGAAGCCTGGGGCTTTCCCACAATACTGCCTCTTTCCTAACGTAGGTATCTATGAATTGTTCCTTCCCTTGCAACTGCTTGGGCACAATCTTGCCAATCCTCTACAGCAAACAGTAAGTAGAGTACCAGAATATAGTAATTTTTGTAAGGAAATTAAATACAAAAGAAATCAAATAATAGGAATTTAATCCAAAAAAGGAGAGGCTAACAAGGGAGGTAATAGAGTTACTAGAATATGTACACATGTTACATTCCCCAAATCAGAATAAAACCTCTCTTCTCCTAAGCCAGGAGGCTTCATCGCCGCTCTCCCAACGCCAGAGCATGGAATCATTATCAGTGTTGAAGTAGCTATCAACTGAGCTTCCAGAATCATATTCCGCATTGTTGTGCAGTTGCCTGAAATTTTTGGGTACTATGGTTCAAGGGCAAGAGATTGTGGAAGCTTTCATAGACTCGTAAAAGGGTTTGACATAGTGGGATGTGATCTGCGACATTGGTTCTGTACTGTAGTTTTCCTTCCAATATTCTGCTATGATATCCAATGACATCTCCAGGTTCTTGATACGTTCCCCAGACTCATCTGTCCTTTTATACCATTTCCAGGGTACCAGGAATCTGACTCTAAAGTCATATAGGCTATAATTTAGGATCACCTCTGCTTCCCATTCTTTTGCATTGTTGATATGTATAGGGGCTGTCATATCCATACTCCAAGATGCACATCTATTGTGATCGCTCTCATGGTATTTCTTGAGGCATGATATTGGAAAGTAAGGGTTCTGGCACTCTATTCTCTTAGGCAATTCTAGCTTATAGTTATCGCAACTAGACTCATACTATAGGACCTTATAGGGTCCAAACCAGTGAGGCTCTAGATTCTTGGATTGTCCAGGGGCAGAGGTGTAAGAGCATCCTCTAAAAAGAACTCTGGTATAATGTTGACTGGTCTTTGATAGGGGTTCTTCTTTTTATCTGCTTGCACAGTCTGAAAGAATGTAGCCTGCTCTCTGACCATATCAACTTCTATTCTGCTAGCTCCATGGGCATTCAAGATCTTGTCTATTGCTAGTCCTTTCCTAGCAGATATGAGTACAGGGTTGAAGATCTTCCTAGGGCATCCATAGAGTGCTTGGTATAGGGATATTCCTATGGATTCATTGGGAGCGCTATTCAGAGCTTCAGCTATTGCTGGCAGGGCATCAAACCAGTTGTTCTTGCTTTTGTTGGTAAAGTTTCTTATTATTTGTTTAATCGTTCATGTCCTGCACTCTACCAGGCTATTAGTTTGGTGGTAGTATTGAGTAGCCATCCAGAACTGGATTCCCCTTCACTTCCACATTGAGACCAGAACTTTGAGGTAAAGCAGGAGTGTTGGTCTAGTACTATGTGTAGGGGATATCCATAAACATCACATATTGTCTTCAAGAGCCAGCGGAATACCTTTTTGGAGGTGGCAGAGTCCTCAAGTGGTATAAAATGAGTCTAGAAGGTAAACCTATTGATAAAAACTATGATAGTAATATAGTTGTTTGATTTATTAAGGACGGTAGCTAAATCAATAGCTAGGGATTGGTAGATTTCGTCCGGTGATTGTCAAGTTAGATATCTACTTGACCGAAGTGTGGTGGGCTCTTTGTTGATTTGACAGTTATCGTGAGAGCGGCGGGAGGGTATGAAGTCCAGCCACATTTGTGACGACCAGATGAAACAAGTGGTGTACTTGTAGGACTTGTGAACTGAGAAGTGTCAAAGGCCTTCATGAACTGTTAATGACGAAATCGCCTAGTGATACTCGCTTTTTCAAGTGTCCCATGGGGATATAGTTATTAGAATAGTTCTTTGTATTGTCAAAAATGAGGAGCCGATCCTGAATTGAATAGTGTAGCTTGTCATTAGTCTCAAGGACTCACTAGTAAAGATGGTCGTTCTAGAGAGAGTCATTAACAGCTAGGCATAATTTTCCCATGAGAGATGAGGGGAGGGTACAAAGAAAGAGCTGTGCCTTGTTAGTCTCTGCTGTATTCTAGAAAGCTTCTGGATAACTGCCGAGGGCTCCAGAACCTGGCAAAGTTGGTAAAGCTGGTACAGCCAGAGGCAGGGAGGCTGCAGTTAACATAGTTGCAATTGTGAAGTATTTGTTTCCTGGTGAGGGTAGGGAGATAGAGAGATGGTTTGATAGAAGGGGGCTACTATGCATTGAGGTATCAGATGTAGCTTTCACTTTCTTTCCTTGTATTCACCTTGCTGAGTCCTTAGAGAAATACCCATTGGCTTTCTTGCTGTCACTGTAGTAAGGCACTGGTTATCATAGCAGGCAGTCCAACTTGGTGGTGAATGGCTTCGTCCCTTCGTAGACAGTGAAGGTTTAAGGTGGCTTTGTCTCTTCAAGAATTGCCTGCATGTATGCTGCTATTGTAACTGTTAGCGCTGTCCATACGCTTGTGAGGGCAAGTGACTACAGTTGCTATTATCTCTTTGCGTGCTAGGTGTTCTGGGAAGGAGCGATAGATAGATTTGCAAGTAGTGAGGCATATAGAGTACCGTTTTTCTTCAATAGTTTCCATTTCAGTGTCAGAATCAAGGCTATTATAAGAGAAAGAAGTGTAGTTAGTTTGAATATTATTAGATTTGTAGTTCTGAAGATCTGTATTTTCGGAGGTTGGGTCCTCTAGTTTTATATATTGAGGCAAAACATTGCTTTGATGAACTCTGGATAGATAGTCTACCAGGAAATTTTCAACTGCATGCATGTATTCTATTTTAAAATCGAAGTGGCTAAGATGCATTATTCATCTCTGCTGCCTATTACTGTGATTCTTTTCTGTCATGAGCTTGTTAAGACTCTCATGATCAGTGACTATAGTGAACTCTGTGTCGGACAACAGGTGGGTGAAACCTTGTACAGCCTCAACTATTATGAGCACTTCCTGTTGGTGGGTGGGGTAGTTGCTTTGAGAGGCTGACAGTTTCCTGAAATGGAATGCTGCCAGTCTGGCAGTATCTTTTGCTCGTCCTTGGTCTATCCAAGTGCCACTCCAGGTAGGAAATTAATTGGTGAATAGCCGGATTGGATCTGTGTTGGTATAGTCAATTAGTCTAAGAACTGGATGATTTTTCACAGCCTTTTGCACTGCTAGAAGGGCCGCTGCTGACAAGTTTGTCCATATCCATTCAGCATCGCCAGTAGCCTCAGTAAGTGGTGAATAAAGGTTAAAATTTGTGGTAGAAACTATAAGATATAATTAACCATCCCACTAAACCGCTGAAGCTCCTCTCTATTCTGAGGTCTTGTTCAGTCCTCAACACATCTGGTCTTCTCTGGTACTAGGTGAATGCCTTTATCATCAATCAGGTGTCCTATGATCTCAAGCTTTTCTGCAATGAAGACTCTCTCCTTTGGGTTAGCATAAAGCTGTGTTTTCTCCAACTTCTGGCAAACAGCTTTGATATGCTTGATATGGTCCTAGTATGTATTGCTGTATATTAGAATATTGTCAATGTATAATCATTCAAAGAATACTAGTTCTTCTGATATTGTCTCTTCCATGACTTTCAAGAAGGTTCCTAGTGCATTTTTATCTCATTAAAGCATTGCTTTGCAGGTAAGCCTGCAAATCTTGCCTTGATCAAGTTGTACTACTCTTTCTCAAGCTCAACCCTGGTCTGATAATAGGTGTCGGTTATTTCAATCTTGCTACAGAATTTGGCTCTGCCCACACTGTTGAGAATTACCTGTAGAATGGGAATAGGGGCTTTGTGCTTCTTGGTGTTATAATTTCTATGGTAAAGGTCCATTAATGATCTCATGGTCCCTGCCAGGCTCTTTCTGGAAAGTGGAAAATTGCACCTTTTTCATCACCTTGGGAAAGTGCCAGCAAAACCCCAGCAAAAAAGTAGCAATATCTGATACGTCACGTTACTAGAACCCAAAAACGACCACTACACATTTCTGACTCACTCTATATCATCTCATGATGTGGAAATAGACATTGAACTAGAGGAAGGCTTGTCAGCGCCGACTACAACGGCCATCAGGGCAAGGAAGACTTAGCTCCTAACCCCACCTCCAAGGAACAGATGGAAGTATCAATGAATTATCTCAAAGTTGATGGACCCTAAAGAACAACCTGATGACGAGGAATGTCCTGTACTGCGTCTCTGATAGGTTCTCAGATGCGGAACATATGATTATGACGGTGCTTAGAGCGCTTGGACATCAGGTATAAAGGCTCATAGCCATGACTCAGAACCTCATTAGAATGGTTGATAACTTGTCGACGGGACGGTTGTGGTGCCAAAGCAAGGTACAAAAACGATTCTTATAAGACAAGTACAGCCAGAAGCGAGTAATTACACCGCGTAGGTGTCACAGCCTCCACCACGATGTTAGGCACAGACACCAGCTATAAACAAGAGGTGAGCGGAAGCAGGCCTGATACCACTAAACCCCATCGCACCAAAGCAGAAAAAGCAACCGAAGCCGGAACAGTAACCAAGGTCGAAGGAGTGAGAAAGCAAAGTTTTCCTGATGAACAGGTCTACTAGCCAGGCAAAGAGCAAGATCTTTGCGACAAGGAAGGTGGCATTGCTGCTAGTGAACCTGGCCCGTGAAGAAGCAAAGATTTCTATTGCTATCGTCGAAGTCCTCTCAAAATGCGAATGTAAGACAAAATGAATTTACAGGTGTTCTCAAATAGGACGAATGGAATAGCTACCTTGACTGCCACAGGTGGGCCAGTTTCGGGAAAATATACCCCGTACTTAGCCAAGCTAACAGTAGACTGAATGAGACGATAGACGTTAGGGGTCCAGAGATCCTGCCTTTTAGAAGGGGGCCTACCGACATCGACAGTATCGTGAACTGTGTGTCTCTCACAGCGATCCCTGGAGACAATGATGGTTTGGACATGGCTATCAAGGAGGCATTCACTGCGACCTATAAGATTGAAATAGTGGCGGCAAAGTTCCTGGAAGCAGACCGGGCTGCTTCTGATGATATGAGGGCGACTTCAATCATAATCCGGGTTCCGAAAAATGAAGTAGCCAATATAACACTATCAGTCCTCTTCTTGGCCAATTAAAAACAGTAGAAAGTGATGTGGCAGTCATCGGTACCAATGTAATGCAACCACTTTTAGAAGTATGGCTACCCCCAGCAGACTACAGGAAGAATCTGCCCCTGTGCCAGCATTACACGCAACCGTACACCCAAAAAGAACACAGATGCCACCAACAGGCCTACAGAGGGTCACGGAAGGCAATCCCGGCTTGTTACATAATGACACCCGCCAAACTTGCTGCCTGCGTGGGCCAATATTCGGCCTGAGACCCGGCTTGCCCATGGAGGATAAAGGTGAAAGAGACTGAAAAAGAGAACCCTGACTCAAGGAAGGCTTCCCTGGCTGGACCACTAGGTGAGGAAGGTGTTACCCCCTTGAGAAATCAGGCTGTTGGCCAAATATGTTTTGAACAGTGCATTCAAATGAAAAGAGCAGATGGAGAATCAATATAGTACAACACAATTGCCATAGGAGCAATAGTGTGTTTCTTCCTTTATTTCATATTATCAGAGGGTTTAACTTTACCTTTGTAAGAGTACAAGACCCCTGACTATATAATTGGCAACCCTTTAGGGCCCCAGGTTACCATTGTGTTTTTTTACCCTCACCTAAGGTACTTGTGTGTACCTATTTGGCACAGAGGACTATAATTAAGGTTTCCTTTATAGTGGTTTCAAAGGATATTGATGTTTTGTTCTAGAGATTTTTTGGGAAAGAGGGACCTTTGCTAGGTGACTGTATTTCTTTGGACTTGATAAATACTTACAACAGGAACGATGGGGGATATACGGTACCACCAGAGCAACTGTTGATCAAAATGACCGAACTGAGACTTGAGGTCTGAGATTTGAATATACACAGGACCTTTACTGAACCGCTATGCACCTTAGAATCCAGGGAATGAAGGCGGGGCGAGTACTATATGTGGCTAGTAGCGGAAGGAGGTTTCACGATCATGAATACACCTGGTGTGTAGATGAGATTCTGGGATAACCCGACGTTAAATCGACCCTTGATCATTGATTAGGCGCTAGCCAACTCAGCATCAATAGCGCGTGTATCGAGATAGAGGGACCTATAACAACAGCCAGGATCGGATCACAAAGTCATACTCAGAGAACTGGACTCGAAGGACTTACGCCTGGTGACACCTTCCCCTGACTGGGACAAGATCAAATAGAGAGATGAGAAAGGGGTTGCCACACTGGGGATAGAATCCTCCATCAAGGAATATGTCGATCACAATTACAAAAATTTGAGTAACACAGCTACAGCCGCCAAGACATTGGAGGTAAACTTGTTGAGGTTGATACAGATGGTAAAAGGCTGTGCCCCAATGAAGAGACCAATGAGGTAGTCAAAGGCGTGGTGGAGGGCAGACGTCACCTAGATGAGAAGGGTTTAAACCTCAGCTGCCCAGTGTATTGGACATAAGGGGAGCGGGGTTAAAGAGAAAATGGAGACGAGGAAAGCATACCGGGCTGCCATTGTGAAAGTGAAGCATAAATACGGGGATAAGTTCATAGTCTCAGAAAAGAAAAATGACTGGTGGACGGCACATCGGTTGACCAAACAACAGATCCCGAACAGAGTATATGGTAAAGTTAGTAATACACCTGAGGACACTGCAGCAATCATAAGGAGTCACCTCTTCCAGGAAAATGAGGACCGGATATCGTCGACACGCCCCTACTGTAGGAAACTTCGTTCTTCAGATAGGGTCACCCTGGTTGAGGTATGTGAAGCCTTGGAGAAGTGTAGTAACACGTCAGCCACTGTGCCACATCATGTCCCATATGGGGTTTAGAAAACCATAAGCCGGCTTAACAAAAACGTACTGTCCTTGTTCGTGGATGACATCCTAGAATCGGGTATTCACTCCCCATACCTAAAAGGGTCAATAGGTGTAATCCTGCCAAACCAGGGAAACAGTCACTAAATGGAATGTTGGAGTTTTAGCGTAATTGCCCTCATGCAGACTTTCTCAATGATTGCGGAACAAATAGTCAATCTACGCCTTATGACGCCTGCTTTTTAAAACAGACATTTATTGCATCAATCAGACTTGAAGCTTGTCATAAAGGTCCACAGTAGATGCTGTCTTATCACTGAAATACTGGGTCAAGGAGAGTCAATTCGCTGAGAAGCAGGTCAAAACGGTCTTCTAGGATGTGAAAGCAGGTTTTCACAACCTTAACCATAAGAAGCTCATGGGAATCCTGGAAAGAAATGAGGAGGTCCCGATATACATAACCGAGTGGATACGGAATTTCGTGGCATTTCGAACAGTCACACTGGCCTATCCGTGCAGCTCAGGAATGGAATATAAGATTAATCGTGGGATCCAACAAGGCATCCCCTATCCCTGTTCCTCTTTGTGATATATGTTCGGGGGCTACACATGGCAGATAACTCAGAAGAGAGCTTTTCTACTTCCTATGTGGACGACTTACAGATTACAGTTGCATCTAATTCATGGTACCGGTTTTCACGTTCGATGTAGGGGGAGGTAGAAAGGATCAAAAGTAGGGCAGAGAATCTGGACCTTTCCTTCAGTATCATCAAGACAGAGCTGGTGCACTGGAGAACGCCAAGAGGGAGGCAAGAGGTCTTCGAGTACCTGATAAGTTTTCAGTCTCTCGTTATACAGCCGGCCAGGAGCGTGGTAAAGTTGGTAGGTTTTTGGCTGTGTGATACCGAAGAAACAACAACACACTCTACCAGCTTCAAGCGTCCCTGATGGCAGCAGTCTGCATAACATCTGCCATCCCAGAGAATAATATCCGGACTGCAATGCTGCCTGGGGGTTTCCCACTCTCAGACAGCTTCAGATAACCCCACAATTAGGAGGAAAGCTTTCAACAGAACTGGTGGTCTACGCCCAAAGGTTTGTGACTCAACTTCTACTACCTTGGTCCAAGTGCGCCTCCCAATTGATGAAACAGGGGCCACAGCTGCTGGGATATACCAGTAAAGGCCCTATCTGGTAAAGCTAAACCGAGCCACAAATTGTACAAGGGGATGCCGCAAAGGCATATATCGAGGCTGGGAGTGGGTTAGGAAAGAGGAATATAAGAGATGGGTACAGGAGGCAGACTTGGAGTCCTATATATATTGACCACTGTACCGTGATTGCTGCACTTTCATAATGCTTCCGAAATTTGAGGCCAGTAGGATATACCAGATGAGATCGAACAAGAGTTCTTTAAGAGGGCAGGCAAGCTGGTCCAGCCAGGACCAGGATACAACTTGTGACTTATATCTACAGTCAGTTCAGACCTTCGAACACGTGATTCCTTTATGCCCCGGCCTGGCTCATCCAACGGATCGGGTAGATCAGTGGATGTTTGACAAACGCCCTGGCTCAGCCCTATAGGAAAGAGGGGATCAAGGGAAAGGCTTAATGAAGGGTTTTGTTTCCTTTGTAACGCAGAATAGGTTGAATTTTCCAGTTAGGTTGGGAATTTTTCCTTTTACAAGAGACTCGGACTTGAGGTCCTGATTTTGAATTTTCGCCCCAGGGTTGATGACTTGATGTTTATGATACTGTTTCTATTGTTATTTTTTATTAAATGGGGGAGGTGAAGTTGCCTATGTTATAGGGATTTTTTAGGTCATACCTCAGGGTGAATGCCAGGATTTTCCTGTACTTAGTACGAATAAAACCACGGATTTGACAAAAAATACAAAAAAGGTCCTCCTATATTTATATCCTGCTATCAGGATTCCCTTGAATGAACATGCTGGTCACTCCAAGAGGTTGGAATCTGTACAGTATCCCAGCCCTGATTTGTTTCTCTATCCATGCCTTGAGTTTAGGTATCAATTTTGCAAGGCTCTTGAAGGTTGGAATCTTGAAATAAAGGGCAAGGTCCTTGATCATAATCTTGTGGTTAAACTGCTGCTATAGCAGTAGGGTTTATGGTATGTCTCTGATGATTACCTTAGAGAACGTCTTGATGAAATCAGTTATACCTTCCTGGTCAGGCATCGCAGAGCAAGCCTGAGTGCAGTTCCCATACCAGTTTACTCTGACTTGATGGTCTGGGAGGTAGCAGGTATTTTTCTGGCACTCTATGACTGCTCCAAAGCGTAAGAGATCATCCATGCTGAGGAGGTAATCATAGTCTGATACTGGAATGACGCTCATGTGTACCTACGGTACCATTATACTTCCAATATCGATATCTGTGATACGGGTATCATCGGAGTTTGATCTAAATCCCTTGTTAGACATTTATAGCGTAGTAGTAGTCATTTTATTGGTATAAACGATATTGTTTGTTATGACGATAAAATTAATGCTTAGCGAACTGGTAATAATTTTGGTGTCTGGTAGGACCCTAACGGGTTTGTTGTTGACGAGTATTGTCAATTCTAATAATTGCAATTGCCTTGCCGCTTCCTTGGGGGTGTCCACAGTCGTCCTGTAAAATATGATGGTATTGCTTCCATCCAACTCTTCTGTTTCATTACTATCTGCCTCATAGTGCTCTTCATCGCTATTGTCAGGTATTCAGGGTGACTTTGACATCATTGGAGTTGACCTCCTTCTTGGCACAATCATTTGCCATATGCCCTGCTTCTCCACTGTTGTAACAGGCTCCTTATCCGTTGTGTCTATCCATTTCCTTCTTTGCTTGGCTTCTTATACTTGGTAGAGGTTGATTGCCTCACTAAAGCTTTGCATCTTTAGGCTAGCTTCCTGTTAGTTTATTGTAGAGTGTTTTTAGCATTATTTAGCTTATTTCTAGGGTGGCTGGGGGAGTTGGCGCTACTCTAATAGGCTCCTCTCTTGAACATTGTTGCATAAAATCTTTCTGCCATTTTGACCACTTGATTCCAGCTATGAGTTTCGCTTATCTAAGGTTCTATATTCCTTCTGAACCTAGTGTCTTGTTACAATCCTGGGTGGTTATCTGACTTGCAACAGGTAGCTACTTTTCTCAAGGGATCCTAAGTAGAATTGGGTTGTTCTTAAGATCCTTAATATGAATCAGTTGGTGATCCAGGATGGCTCTAATCTCAGCTACAACGGTTGGAGTAATATCGCAACTAATAGTAATTATGGGAGATCCACTATTGTTCATAGGCCGTTGCCTACATTGTATTGATAGCCAAACCATTGGGCTCCTATCGTACCTCACTAATGGTCGGACTGAAGCGTAAAGAAATAAAGTAAATATGTAGGAAAGAACTTGAATAGTTGCGTGAAGAGGCCTAACCACAGGTCGTTCATTGTGCAAACCTTTTTACTATTTTTTATTTATTTTATTTTATTTTATTTTTAAACAATAAAATTACATGTTAAGGCACAAGAACTTTGCATGCATCGTGAGGTATGGCGTAAAGAAAACTAAAATGTCAAAACATCCCCCTCACCCCAGGGATCAAAACCTGTACTCCCATGACCTTCTCGTATAGGCCTAACCGCACATCTTGCCCACAAGCAATCAAACCCCCAGCTGGCTTAGGGGACAACAGGTTGAAAGTAAGAAGAAGGAAAGTAGGAAGAGTAAGGAAAATCCACAGTGAAATCCCATAGACTCCACACCAACTCAAAACAGAGAGTAAAAGAATACTAACCACTAAATAAATGCTTCATAAGAAGCAAGTGCAAAAGAAATACTAATGCTAGATTGGGGAAACTATGACCTAAGAAAAACCACCTGGCCCAAAGTAAAACCAAAGTAAAGTACCAACAAGGAGAGAGTGCAATACTATATAGGGGCCTCGGGGTCATGCCACTTGGGGGGTGAGTCGCAAGCGGAGGTGTAGCCTAGCCCAGCAGAGAGAAGGATGCCATCTATGAGAGGGGGGTGTTATTAAGGGTACTAGCTGAGGCAACTGCGGGAGGAGGAGGAGGAGGGGTGAGGTAAACACCAGAAACACCCAACCAGCCAGACTATTACAACTGCTTTCCATAATCATAGAGACGAACACCGTCGACCGAAGTGAAGACACTGCAGTGCGTGAAACTGCCAAGGCCATATTTGCAGGACGTCCGATACTGACAGCACAGACTGTGAAGGTTATGAGAGCTGTTGCCTCCTGTGCTAACACTAAGCGTGGTAGCCTGTGAAGGCGGAGAGACGGCAGGAGGAGGAACAATTATCTCCTAGAAACAAGTAAGACCAGGAAAAACCATAAGAAGGAATAGGGATGAGGAGGGTGAGGGTAGCAATTACCCCACTGAGCCAAAGTGCCATGATAGGGGAGGAGAGGAAGGGAGAAAGTATCGTGAGAAACACTCATGGTGTTGAGTTTTCAAGCACGCAGAGGATAGGAGGTGCGGAGCCTGACCTAACTACTGGCCACTAAGAGGTTCTTATATAGGCACTCAGCCCTCGAATCTAACCCTTGTGGCTCATGCATGTGAGTCATACAACCACTATGACTCATAGTGAGTCATACCATGAAATCAAACTGCTGACTCCTATGAGTCAACTGTGCATCGTCCTAAACCAATCATAACTCATAAAACAAGTCATGTGTCCTGAACTGGTCATATGCACGTATCCCATAACTCATAAGTTGAGTTATGTTCAGTTCTTACAACCTGATTTGACTCACAACTGTGAGTCATACACACAATCAACCAATAACAACATAAATGATTGCACCAAGTGTGCATCATGTGAAACCCTATGACTATTAATAAGTCATAGTGCGAACTTCTTCAAACTCTTATGACTCATAACTATGAGTCATGTAAAACCCCTGGTGTTTTGTCACAATTGCAACAGATATATAGTGACCAAAATGCTTAACCATTGTGGATAGTGTGATATAGAGTCGGTAGGCAGTTTTCTTCTTAGATCCTCTAGTTCTCCAGTATCCTTGAGATTCTCACTGGCTTTCCTCCTGACGACTATTTATCTTCTGCCATTTGAGGTACAGGTTATCTGTATTGGTTGATGCTTCACAAAGTTGCTTAATGCGATTCTTGAATTGTGTAAGGGAGGATTGGTAGTCTTCAAACTCATCCATAAGGTCGAGGTAAGCACTTGTGCTTGCTATTCTGTATAGGCACCATAGTAGTCTACTATATCCTTTGTGTTATCAAGGACGTCATACTAGAGTAAGTACTTCTTAACCTCCCTAAACCAGGACTTGGGTTTATCTGGTTATAGACCTTCACCTTCTGCACTGAAGTTGGATGTTTGTAGAAGCTTGATCTTTGGTTCCCTGTATGATTCTAGAGTATAAGTTATCATCCTACCTGCTGACGGAGGTGTTAGCAGGTGTCTGGGAGTTCCTGCTTCTTTCCTTTTTCCCTGAGGTACTGGTTGTGGTCTAGAGGGTCCTGGGAAGTCTTGAAATCCGCCTGGTAGTGTCTGGCTTCTAGAAGGTACTGCAAAGTGTGGTAGGATTCTAAAGACTGTCTCCAACATGCTTCTGGTTGTTGGTCTCGATTCCTGTACAGTGTATGTTCTATGGCTATCTCTTTGCACGATTTTCTCTATAATCAGGTCCATACATAAGTCTGTATCAAGGTCTCCTGGTTGTAGGAGCTTTGTCTAGGTATAGGTATATTGTCACCTGCGCCTTCTAGTTCGGTATTTAGGTTATTTCCAAGTGTGCTGGAAGGTCTGGATATCGTTCTAGACCTAGTGGCCAGACTACTTGTTTGTGTAATAATGAATGTATCACATGAGCTCAACCCCCTCTAGCTCCCAAGAAGCGAGTCACTACTCAGAATCTTTTGAACAAGCCATGGACAAAGCAGCAGATACCCTTGAGCTTGCAACAAATGCCATTCAAGGTTATGAAATCGTCGAGACCTCATTCCATCTCAGCAACACTCAAGAGCTATCCCATGCCACAGTACTTATTGAACGATCTAAAGCTCAACTGTCTAGCCTTGTAGCGAGAATTAACAATCCTCCATGAGATATAGACCAACCACTGGATCCAGATGCTATCACCAACTGCTTTAAACGAATCTATGATTCTATCATCCAATTGGAATCCCTTGCAGTCACCACCTCAGGAAATATTGCCCCCAGCAGCACACCGACTGGACCTGACCCTCAACCCACACCAGTCCCTCATTGACCCCCAGTCAATGAATTGAACCGGTTTCTTGAATCTAATAGACACAGAGCTATGCACTGGACTGCCTTTATCTGGGATGAATGCTAAACCCACATAAATGGCAAGAATACAGGATACTTTCCCACAGGATCTTGCGATATTCCTGTACCTTTGCCTCTCTACTCTTCCTCCAACTTTATCTCCCCTCATCATCCCAAGCGGAGACCAGAACACAGATGGGCTGTTCCTCCTCCCCTCCACGATGATGATAGCTACCCAGTCTTTCATACAGTAATTGATAAGGGAAAAGAAAGAGGAATACAGGATATCAACCAAGGATGGGACCTACCTACCCTAGAAGCACCTGTCGATTATGAGGATTGCTTCTTTGATCAGCCCTCTTCACAGCCTGGCCTTGGCGCTTTTCAGCTTACGAACTACATGAAAGGAAAGTGGAACTCCAGCATTCGAAATGCTACCAACAATGACCCTCTCCTTGAGGTAGTTACCAAGGTTATCGACAACCCTGACTTGCTCTTTCATGATGGAGTTCCCATCAGACAGGGGAAGGATGACAGTAGAGACTGTCCTGAATGTCCCCTATGAAGTGCGGTATCAAGGTGCAAACATCAGAATCCAAATTTTGCGCATTACCCATGAACAAATGGCACATATGGGTTGGCAGAAATAATTTGAATATGCTTGAAGACACTTCTACTACCTCTCCATGAGGAACGATTTCAAAGACTATGTCCGCAGATGCCACCTATGCCACCTCAACAAGCAACCTACCACTGCCCCTGAAGGATCAGTCACCCCCCTCCCTTTCCCCTGGCAGCCATTTTCGTCCCTTGCAATTGACATTGCAGGACCCTTCCCTAGCTATTCCAAGCATGAACTCATCATGGTTGTCTTAGACCGATTCAGTGGCTTTACCGACCTCAAACCTGTTACAGGCGCTCGCCTTTGTGAACGGTTATACAATAGAGCCTAAGCGGTAGCCTGCTATTGCTTTGGTGTCTAAGGGAGACCTGCTGAGAGGCGAAGACAAGGGGAGTACAGTAGAATG
>QFET01018273.1:0-16007 GCA_003316355.1 Tuber calosporum | reverse complement strand
AGGGTGGCGACAACAGCATGTCGGGGGGGAAGCCAACCTGCGTCTCACGTATATAGGGGACCAGGTTGAGGAGGAGTGGTATGGAGGACCAGATGGGGTCGGTCGGGCCTATCCCCATGACGCCTGGCAGGTGGCGCCTGCAGGCATCGGCAGTGGCCGAGCAGGAAAGTATGGCATGCTGGAAGTCTTTATCATAGTCCTGGCTAGATAATTATGTGTATTGGCACAATCTTATAGCATGGGTACGAAAATTCAACACAGATTTAGAGTATACTATGTGCATGCTTGTGTGAGGAGTATTGTAGTATGAAGGGAGATTGGTAGTAGTTCTTGTCCTTAATTAACTAAAACAAAGTAGGTGGCAACCAGCTATTTATACAGGTGTGGGTCCTCCTTGTACTCAGGAACAAAATAGGAAAATCATTGTAAGAAACATAAGGCGAACATGTTTGACACTGAAAAACTACCAAGGAAATCCCAATAAAATATGGGTAATTTGAAGTGGTGTGTGCGAAATAAGTGGAAAGATAACACATGAATCATAAACGGTAAAGGGTCACTATACATGGAAAGATAACCGAGAAATCCCGCACATACCATAAGAAATATACAGATTAATTCTCAAACATTATCATGAGATATAACCGAGAATATAATATACCCTAGCTGTAGTAATGTCCGTAGTTTCCCTGAGTATACTAGAAATAACCAAGCAGAGACATAAACAATCTTACCATAGGAAATATACATATGAAACCAATTGAAGAATTTCAACACTTGCCATTATTATCTACAGCCCAACAATCTCAGCATGAGTTTATGTGCCCATTTCGCAAGTACCTTGGTACAAATGTCGGCCAGGTTTTCTGATAACGCAACTTTCAGGAGTGTGAAAGAACCGTTATCGATCTCTTCTCATATTTTGTGAAAATGGATATCGAGATGTTTTGTTCATTCATTAAGTTGATGGTTGGTTACCAGAAAATTTGCGCTGGTATTGACAGCATGTAACCCGATCAGTGTTTGAAGCCGGATGTCACTGAGACCTTTGATCTACCATTGGATTTGCCTTGCTGCTAGGGACATAGCTACATATTCTGCTTCTGTAGTAGATGTTGCAACTAAGGCTGGCTTCTTGGACCGCCAAGATGTACAGGCATTGTTAAAGAGAATAACATACCTTGAGAAGGAGCAGCGGGTATCTTGACAAGCTGTAAAGTCCGAATCCACATAGGTGTTTATAGCGTTTGTAGTTGTACAAGGGTAGAAGAGTCCAATGTCTTTTGGACCGTGAATGTACCGAAGGACGTGTTTAGCGGCCTTTAGGTGGATTTCGGTCAGTCAGGAAGAAAATTGTGCGAGAAAGGATATTGTATACGCTAGATCGGGTCTGGAACCAGTAGTCAGGTACATAAGTGATCCTATTATCGATTGGTATATTGACATGTCTGGTATCTATACATCCACTGTGCCTTTCCGTAGTTGAATGCCTATGGGTAAGGGGGTAGAGACTGGCCATGAGTTTTCCATACCATATTGCTTGAGGACTGCCTTGATGTATCATTGCAGGGTAAGATGTATCCAGTCTGTTGTATAGGTGATATGGAGGCTAAGTAGGAATGTAGCTTCCCCTAAGTCCGTAATCTGAAATGCCGTTTTTAGGTCTACTATGAGAGAAGTAGCTTGGGCGGTGTTGGCCCAGTATATAAAAATGTCGTCAAAGTAAACCGAGAGGTATATGTCGTGTTTACCATGAACAAACATGCATAGGTCAAGGGCGGATGTCGTAAACCCTTTGGATGTTAAGTATCTAGCGAGGAGAGCGTACTATTCGTTCGCATATTGCTTAAGTCTATAGAGACACCGGTTAAGTCGCCATACTTTGTCTCCATTACCGAACCCAGGTAACGGTCGCATATAGACTTCTTCTTTCAACTCACCATGAAGGAATGCAGATTTGACATCGAATTGCCGTAGTCGCCATTTGTTTTTAGCACATATTGCAAGGAGGAAGCAGAGTGATTCATATCGGATCACCGGAGCGAAAGTATCTTCAAAGTCAAAACCCGGTACTTGTGAGAATCCTTTGGCAACAGCTCCTGCACGGTACTGTTCTAATGTACCATCAGCATTTCACTTAGTCATAAAGACCCATTTACTGCCAAATCATCCTGCATCCAGTAGGTTTATCTACTTCATCAAAAGTACCACTTTTCTCAAGTAGCTTAATTTCCTCGTCCATTGCGTGGGTCCAATGTTCCTTAAGCGAGCTATTCCCTGCTGGGGTATACGTTTTGGGATCCTCGTCAAATGGTACAGAGACATTTCTGCCAAAGTATTGTGGTGGGCAAATAGTTCTACCAGATTTGGTCCATTTCTCAGGAGGATTTTCCGGATATACTTCCAGTACAGGAGGTTCCGGTTTTTCTTCCGGAGTTTGGGGACGGTCATAATCTTCAGGATGTTCAGGTGATGGAGGTCGATGTACTTTGATGTTTGGTTTGTTGTTTGGTTCCTGTGGTAGAGCTTTATCGAGTGCTGGTGCTCTTTGGTAGGAAGGTGGCTAGACTGTTGCAAAGGTCTCTGATGAGGGTGGAGGTTCCTTGGGATCAAGTGGTAGTATACTCTTGGTTTCGAGTGGAGCTGACGCGTTTCTGAGATCCTATGCAATAATGGTATGTATATTCTGTATATCTAGCTGTAGGAAGTATATCCAACAAGGTATCGTTCTATGGCCCAGGGCTTTAACATTGTTCTTGGTTTTCTGGTCTCCTCAGGTATATGGACAAAGTATTTGGTCCCGTAGGGGTGTAGGTGATTTACTAACGGATACTTGTTATAGAGAGATTCATAAGGTGTTAGTTTTCCTATGGATCGGTTAGGGAGGAAGTTCCGGAGGTATACAGCTGTTGTAACTTCTTCGGCCCATAAACACAGTGTAAGACCTGATATCATAGAGCGTGTAGATGTGATAATGGTCCTATTGTACTGTTCGGCAACGCCATTGGATTCATGAGAGTAAGGAGGTATTTTGTCATGTATGATACCTAGTTTTGCAAACATGGGTGTCATATCGTTGTTGACATATTCTCCTCCTTTATCAGTCATGAATCGTTTAATTATATCGTTGTCCTGAGTGTGTCTTTCTTTGATGAATTGGTTGAATACTTTAACGGTATCGGATTTGGCTCTAAGAGGATAAATCCAGGTGTACCGTGTATAATCATCAATAAAGGTGACATAGTACCAAGAATTTCCAAGGGAAAGGGTTGAGAATTTTCCACTAAGATCAGAGTGGATTAAATCACAGGGATTTTCACATCTTTTGTCTGTAGATTCGGGTTTGCATTTTGTTGATTTGGATATAGTGCAGATTTCACACTGCCAGTCTTTATTTTCGAACTTCAGGGATGGTTAGATTGTCTGAGTAGTTAGTACTTTTGAGGTCGGATGGTGAAGGATGTCCGAAGGCTTCATGGCACTGTTGGTAAGTCATCTTGTTCGCCACTACTTTCTCTTCTTGCACAACATAATCTTGACTGTCAAGCTTTCCCTATATTACTTCTCTTTTATTCTCGCTGTATACAAACATATCCGCCCCTTTACTACATATAGAAAAACCATTCCTAAAGAAACAATAGCGTGCCATGATAACAAGTTACTTTGAGCTAACTTCGGAACCCAGAGAACATGTTTTAGGAATTCAGGGGCTACATGACCGTTTGAGGTTTTGGCCATGAGCTTAACAGTTCCTCGGCCACATGATTCTATTACCGAATCATCGCCTAACTTAACAGTTCCTGTACTTGGTTCAAAGTTTATAAGAAGGTCTAGGTTGCTTGCCATGTGTGAGCTTGTGCCTGTCTCGATTACCCAGTTGTTTGGGTGAGGAGTCTTTTGCGTAGTGAGGAGGGATGTGGATGTACTGACCGGTTCAGATATTTCTTCTTTGCCGATATTTGCTGAACTAACAGCCTTCTTTTCATCTGCTTTTGGTTGTCACCCTTGAGTTTATTACCCTTATTCCAGGTATGTCCCTCAGCGCGAGCAGTGGGGTAATGCTTTTTGCAGTAGGTACATTCCTTGGAGGTGGCTGCAGGTCTCCGCCGAGGTTCCCTTCCATTTTCGTTAACATCAGCGCTTTTATACGCTTTATCGTCCTTCGGGCTAACCGAGGGTCTCATGTCCAACAACTTGTTGTAGACATCGTCGTAGGTAAGGTCCTCTTTGGATTGGAGGTAGTCGACGATGTTACTCATTGACTCAGGATGGGAGCGGAGAAGACCTGCTGCTTTGGCTTTAGGTGACTCGAATACCAATTTGAATACAAATGGTAGAGCATATCGGTCCTCAGTAGAGGAGGAGGAGCAACGGTATTGCATTCGTTTCCAGACGGTATCGTCCTTGTTGATATGGTCTGCAATGGGTGCAGAGGTATCGTACTTGGTATGGAGGACAGCGTTGAGTTGTTCAAAGAAGGTGATGGTGTTTTCTGTAGCAAATTTATCTTGGAACAATTTCCAGATAGCGGGGGGTGTTTTGTTGGTGGCCAACAAATTAAGCTATTAGGGGTCAATCGTTTCAAGGAAGTAGGCCGAGCCCCTTTGGTATCGATCGCGAACTTCATCTATTCTCTTAGAGTTATTATTTCCATCCTTGTCCTCCTCTTCCTCAGGCAGAGTTTCCTTTTCCGTTAGTATGTCCTAGCAATTATATAGAGTAAGGACATATTCGTAGATATCTCCCCAGGTCCGGTAGTTGTCAGGGCCAGTGAGCTTTGGGATGGAGCTCAATCTGTAACTGGGTACCCAACCATGTGTTACAATCCTATGCGGTGAGCCGACTTGCAACAGGTAACTACTTCTCTTTGGGTTGGATGAATATGAGTGGGCCGTTGGTATTGTCCGGTATGGAGCATGGCGCTAATCTCAGCCACCAGGGTTGGAGTACTATGGGAACGCGTAGTACAAGGCGGGTTTCCACTATTGCTCCTAGGCCTATGCCTACATTGTATGGATAGCCGAACCCTAAGGTTCCTATCACACAATGCCAATATAGGAGTAGAGAGGTTAAGAGGTAAAGTTATTGTATAGGAAAGAACTTAGATGGTTGCGTGAGGATTCCTAGATACAGGCCGCCTAGAGTCCTTATATAGACACTCTTCCCTCAACCCTAACCCTGGTGACTCATACCTATGAGTCACATAACCTTGATGACTCATATTGAGTCATATTATGAAATCCATCAGCTGACCCCTATGAGTCAACTGCACAACATTTCAAATCCATTCAGAACTTGTAAAACCAGGCATGTGCCCCCGAGTGGTCACATGTGCGAAACTCTTTACATCATAAGACTCACAAGTGTGAGTCATGCGCACAATCAACCAATCACAATATAATAATGATTTGCACTATTGTGCATCATGTGAAACCCCATGACTCCTAATCAGTCATAGTGCAAAATCTAACAACCCTATGCCTCATAACTAGAAGTCATGCGAAATCCTGCCTTCCTTAGTCACCAATTGTGACATTAGCTCTCCTATCCGATTAGCCTGAGTCCCATCAGACTCAAGTTCCTATCCTCGCCAGGCTTTCCTCAAACCTGTGCAATTCCCTTTTCAACTTCGGAACCAGAGGTTCGGCGTGCTGCCAACTTTTCCGGACCTCTTCCAACATCAGGTTTGCCGTTCTGATGGTTCGATCTCGTTCGGCAATCATCCTTGGATAGGTCCGCATATCCTCTCTTTGGTTCCGAATTGTAGCTTCGGCATTGCCAAGTTGGTTTGGTAACCCCTCGATTTGTCATTCCAGACATCCCATATCTGGGCTAGTATCCGTTTCATTTGTTTCGCTCTCCTCTCTCCTCAACTGTGTCCTCACAGTCGCCTTCCTCTTCCATATGTGTGCCTCCGTTTCATACATGGGGGCTGCTTTCCCCATGCGTCTTGGGTAGTACCCGGCATCGATTTTGTCATATCGATGTACACTGCAGTTGTCCTTGAAGCAGTGGATCCAGGCTGATTGCAAGTGGGGTTGTTGTTGTTTGTGTATCTTTGGTTGTTTAGGAAACCAGTTACTTCCATCCATATCGCGTAAATGAACGTGGCAGGGGTCATCGTAGCAGGCAGTCCATGAAAGAGCGTTATGTTCTGCCTGTTTCTGTCTTTCCTCCTGCGTTGCATATGGGGGGCTGGTTGGTGTGATAGCTCTTAAGCTATCACCCCAAGCGTTGCCGGGTGCCAAGGTCGTTTCCACGACGGGCTTGATCTTGACTGTAACCCATTCTGGGTTTTCTTGGGTACTGCTGATGGAAATGTTCAATGGCGATGCTGGCATTGTTGAAGTTCTCTGCAGGGTACAAAGTTTTGTCGTGTTCTGGTGAGTAGCCGGTCCACTTGGCTCTGTATTGTAGGCGTCTTCGCTGTATGCGTGAATCAATGATTTCTTCGAGTTCGTACTCGCTTTCTCCTTCTATCTCGATTGGAGGTGGTAGTGAAGGCTTTTATGAGGGAAACTGATTGCAGTGATATGGTTCGAGAAGGGAGATGTGGAAGGTGTTGTGGACCTTCATCTGTTGGGGCAAGGCCAATTTATAGACACTTGTGCCCACCTTCGTAAGGATCTTAAATGGCCTGATTTTCTTGTAATCCAGCTTCTTGCATGGTCTTGTGGTCCTTATATTCCTTGGCAATAACCAGACCATGTCGCCTGACTGGAGATTCGGATCGTGTTTTCTGTGTTGATCATGGTTTTCTTTTTGTCGTAATTGTACACAGACCATTTCCTGGCGTAGGATACTGTGCAGTAGACCTATCTCTTCCTTATCAGTCCTTTCTTTCTGTATCATGTGGCCAATTGCCTCATGCTCCAGGTGGTGACCATAATTAGCATAAAATGGTGTAGTCTCTATTGTTTCCTGCTTTGGGTTGTTGTATGCAAATTCAGCCAGTGGTAGTAGGTCGGCCCAGTCGTCTTGTTGATAGTTGATGTAGGCTCGTAGGTATTATTCTAGTATGCCAGTTGTCCTCTCAGTTTGTCCATCCGTTTGAGGGTGCAAAGCGGTACTCAACCTCCTTTCTATCCCAAACGATTTCGTCGTTTCTCTCCATAGGTCCGATGTGAATAAGGTTCCTTGATCTGTGATGATATCCTGTGGCAGTCCATGTATGCGAAATATTTCCTTCAGGAATATGTGCACAAAGTCCTTCGTATTCATGTTTTTATTGCAAGGTATGAGATGACTCTTTTATGTTAATCGGTCGATCACTACCAGTATGGCATCATAACCGGCTGATGTCGGAAGGTCGGTGATAAAGTCCATTGCTATGGATTGCCATGGTTGGTAGGGTGCTTCGTTTGGCTGCAGTAATCCGTATGGTGCATTCCGGATTGCTTTCGTTCTATGGCAGATATCACAGTTTTTAACATATCGTTTGATATCGTCTCGCATCCTTGGCCAGTAATATTGCCAAACTAGGAGGGCAGTAGTTTTGTTTGTCCCTCCATGGCCTGCTGTTGGTGCATTGTGGTTGTGTCGTATTATCATTGTCCTTATCGCTCCTTCTTCGGGGACCCAGATTTTCCCTTAATACCACAGGTATCCTTCCTTCCATTCGCATGCTCCAAGTGCCACTCCTTTCATTTCCTTGTCTCCTCTTTCCCGGGCATTGTGGATTGCGCTTATTTGTATAACAATTTTGCTTGCTTCGCGAATTCCAGCGTCATCTTCTGTAAACCTAACTACTTCCATTGCTTCAAAGTAGTGTTCAGTCGGTAGGAGGGTCCTGTGTTTCTGCCGAATCCTTTCATCGACTTTTCCAGGAATGTCTTCCGTCCTTCTTGTTAGAGCGTCTGGTTTTCCTCGTTCCTTTCCAGCTGAATATTGTATCTTGATATCTTATTGGCTGAGTGTTTCGCTCCAGCGAATTTGTCGGTCATTCAGTTCCTTTGTTGTGGTAAAGGGTACCAGATTTTTGTAGTTAGTAAGTACCAAGACTCGATGTCGACTTCCTTTATCATATCTTCTCCATTCTTTTGGGCCTTGTACGAATGCTAACAGCTCTTTGTCGTGTATGTCGTAGTTGCATTCTGCTGGCGACATCGTTTTCGAGCGGTATGCAACTGGTGGCCATTTTCCATCGTTCCCTTTTTGTGATAATATGCCAGAGCATACATATTATGATGCATATATCTCTATCATGATCGCTTTCTCCGGGTCATAATGTACCAGGACTGGAGCTGATGTCAACCGTCACTGTAACTTATCGAATTCTTTCTGTTGTTGTTCTGTCCAGCTCCACTTGACGTCCTTTTTTGTGAGTTCGTATAAGGGTTTCGCTATACGACTGAACCCTTCTATGAACCGTCGACAGAAGTTGCAGAATCCCATAAAGCCTTGAATGCCTGTTTTGGTTTCTGGTGGCTTCCATTCCCATATGGCCAGGGTTTTGACAGGGTCGACACTGACTCCTTCTTGATCGATAAGAAATCCTAGGTATTCCGTTCGTTCCTTATTGAACTCGCACTTGGATGGCTTAGGTGTCAGTCCTTCCTTTCTTAAGGCTTCCATAAGCTTCCGGACTTGGGTTTTATGTTGTTCTAGGTTTTCTGAATATATCAGGATATCATCTAGGTAGACCATACAGCAGATGTCAAGAAATCGACCCAGGATCCAATTGACTCATCTTTGGAAAGCTGCAGGCGCATTTGTGAGACCGAATGGCATCACAGTATATTCGTACATTCCATATTTTGTTGTGAATGTTGTCTTCCATTCGTCTCCATCCTTGATCCTAATAGTGTGGTAGGCGTTCCGAATATCCAATTTCATGAAGATTTTGGCTCCTTGGAGTTGATCCTGTGCTTCCCCTATCAATGGCAGCAGGTATCGATCTCGTTTGGTGACTTCGTTGAGTCCTCGGTAGTCCACAGAGAGTCGTAGTTTGCCATCTTTCTTCTTCATAACCAGGATTGGGGATCCACCATTTGCGTAAGAGTCCCGAATCCATCCTCGGTTTTTGTTGACGCGGATGTATTCTCCCAGCTCTTCCAATTCTTTTTCTCCTAATGGGTATAACTTTTTTGCTGGCACTATTTCCCCTTTCTTGAGCTTGATCTCCGAGTTGACCTTGGGATGATGTAGGAGCAGCCGAGTTTCCTCTCCTTCCTTGAACATGTCCAGGTACTGGTGATATTCCCTTGGTACGAAGTGTCTGGTATTCTCTTTTTCTTGTCCTTTCTTGGCCTTGATGGCTAACTCGGTGCTGATATTGATTGCTTCGATCTGACTAGGTTGGTTTATCTCGTAATCCCATTTGAGGATTCCTGTAACTTCACCCCTTCGATAGAATTTGCCGTAGGATGTGGCCGAGATCTCATTGATCTCGATTCTTTGGCGTTCTGCGTTGTCGGTACTTCCAAATCACGCTTCGCCTCTGATAGTGGGAGCCAGTTGCTCCACTTCTTTGCATTTTCCTATGACAATCTTTCTCAGATTAACTGTGCGATTCTATTTCCTGGCTGAACCGTATAGACGTCTTTTCCCAAGTTAACCAGTACTACCTTGATCTCACCCGTATAATCGGCATCGATTACTCCCGTATTGACAGTATTCAAATGTTTAACTGCCAACCTGCTGTGTGGAGCAATCCGCCCAAAGGTGGCTTCCGGTAGTTTGAAGGCTATTCCAGTACAGACAAGTTTTTGGTCTTTTGCAGGTATCATAACTCATTCGCTCGCATACAGGTCGTGTCCTGCTGCCTTTGCTGATCCCTTGGTAGGTATTGTTGCTGTTTCATTTAATCTTTGGATTTTGATGTTCTGGACATCCTTGGCGTGGATCTTGGAGAATTGCATGGTTAAATTCTCTTCTAGGGCTTCTGCTTCAGGGACTAGGTCGACCGCTGGCGAGCTTTCTAGGCATACCGTTGTACATATCTCGCTAGCGAAGGTAATATTGTTGCTTTCCCAATCGATCTTGGGGCTGTGTCTTCTTAACCATGGCAGCCCTAACACTGCCTCATGGTTGGGTAGATTTGCGATTTGGAAGGTTGCCACTTCCCTATGGCTGCTGATGTTCATAGGTACTTCCGCTATATGGGTAATTGGTCCCATAGCGCTTGGCTCCCCGTCCGTAAGGTAGTATTGCCGTATATCTTTCGCTTTCTTTGTTCGTATGCCGTGTTTGTGGCTGAATTCCTTGTCAATAAAGTTTTCTGTAGTGCCCGAGTCAATCATGCCGTTAATGATGACTGTCTTGTCCTTGCCATGTAAACGCATTTTGACCATGGCATGGTCTTTTTCTTGTTCCAATGTTTCCATGTTTGTAAGAGCCATGTAGATGTTACCGATTCCGGTGGTTTTAATTTTGTTGTCCCGCAACCCATCTCTTACTGGGGACTTTCTTCGTTTCCCGACTGTTCAGGTGTTTCTCTGATCTCCATTTCGTGTAGGCTGGTTCGTGGTTTCCAACGATTATTGTTGGTCTTACTGTTGAACTGCCTGGTATAGTCCTTCTCATCTCTTGCATTTCGGCAATTCTTGATTCTGTGCCCAGGTCTGGCGCATCCCAGGCATAGGTTGTAGTCCCTTCTTCTTGTTAATTCCGCTCGTGAGAGGTTTAGTCGTGGGCGTCTTCTGGTAGCATCCACGTCCATTGGGTCGCCTCGCGTTTCCATATTGTTGCCCGACTTCCAGGTTCCGTTATTATTCCTGGGTGTTTCCTGTCGTTGGATAAAGGTACTGTTGTTTCCTTTGAGGTGCTTGATCATGTTGATCTGGTTTTCTTTTTCGATTGCCCATGCTGCAAGGGCATCCACCTTTGCTGCCACCATGTGGTCCTCTGCCCATGCGTCTTGGAGCGTTCGGTTAATTCCTTTAAGGAATTGGCGTCTTAGTTTACCATCATCCTCATTCGCATCTGTAGCTGTAAGGCGAAAGTCATTCCAGTATTCCGTAACTGGTTCTCTGCCTTGCTACAGGCGCTCGAGCTTTGTCCTAGCTGCAATTTCCGCATCCACATTCCCAAACTGGTCTTTGAGGGCTGTAGTGAAATCCTCATATGTAGTCCAGGTCTCCAGCTTGCATCCTTCTGCAAATGTGGTTATCCAGCCTGCTGCTGCATCCCTCAGCAAGCGCTTGATGTAGGTGATGTGTTCCGGCTGTCGTGTTTCTTGTGTCGCTTGAAAGTATAATTGGCATTACACTAAGAAGGTTCGTAGTTTGGTCCTAGTTCCATGGAAGATAGGGGGTTTCTCGACCTTGATCCGGTTGTCCATTGTTTCTCGCTGGTTATTTATCAGGGTCAAGATCTCTTGGGACTGTGCAGTTGTAAATCCTGCTAGTGGAATACCTGCTCCAGCACCTGCCATTGCTGGTCCCGGGGCAGATATCCTTTCTGGCCTTGGAGTTTCGGGTTCTAGAGATCCTGTTGGTGAGGCAGGCTCAGGTGTCACTGGACTTGCAGTTCTTTGTGACTGGCTTCAGGATAGATTTGTGCTAAGTGCTTCTTCGAGTGCTGGATCAAGTGTTGAGGTGTCGATTTCTCCCTCAGTGAGGTCGTTGTTGTTATCCGTAAAGTTCGCCGTTTTTGTAGTTAGGTGTTGCTTAGATGACACAATCAAATGTTACGATCCTATAAGGTAAGCTGACTTGTAACAAGTAACTAATTCTCTTTGGGTTGGATGAATATGACTGGGCCGTTGTTATAGTCCGGTATGGGGCGTGGCACTTATCTCAGCCACCATGGTAGGAGTACTATGGCAACGAGAAGTACTAGACGGGTTTCCACTATTGCTCTTAGGCCTATGCATACGTTGTATGGATAGCCGAACCCTATTGTTCCTATCGCACAACGCCAATAGAGGAGTAGAGAGGTAAAGAGGTAAAGTAATTGTATAGGGAAGAACTTAGATGGTTGCGTGAAGAGTCCTAGATACAGGCCCCCTAGAGTCCTTATATAGGCACTCTTACCTCAACCCTAACCCTGGTGACTCATACCTATGAGTCAGATAACCTAGATGACTCATATTGAGTCATATTATGAAATCCATCAGCTGATCCCTATGGGTCTACTGCCCAAATTCAAAATCCAATCATAACTAGTAAAAACAGTTATTTGCCCCAAAGTGGTCACATGTGCGAAACTTATTACATCATATGACTCACAAGTGTGAGTCATGCGCACAATCAACCAATCACAATATAACAATGATTTGCACTATTGTGCATCATGTGAAACCCCATGACTCCTAATGAGTCATAGTGCAAAATATAACAACCCTATGACTCATAACTATGAGTTATGCGAAATCCTGCCTTACTTAGTCACCAATTGTTACACTACGTTTGGAGTTGTTGACATAAGATCTGGGGTTAGGTGCAGGAGTTTCTGGAGGAGGAACAGTGGTTTCTGCTGCTGCCATTTTTGCTTGCTAAAGGCAAAGTAACTTTGGTTGCTAAGTACCAGTACTTGGCTTTGCACTTGCAGGTGGTTGCAGTTTAGCAAGGTGCGCCAAGACTTTTCGTATCGATTTGCCAAGAATGGCTTGCCAAGAAAGTTCATTTCGCAAACGATATTTTGTTTCAACTGATGATTCGGTTTGAAAGAAAATGTTTTGATGTTACACTTGATATTTTTCCGTGAAAGAGGTTTGTTTCGTTTCGGAAGGAATTTGTTTCGTGGTGAAAGAGGATAGCATATAAATGTAAGTCGTAAAGCTATGGAAGGCCCAAGCTCATAACCTATTAAATTATGTGTATTAACACAATCTTATACCATGGGTACAAAAATTCAACACAGTATTAAGAGTAAACTATGTGCACGCTTGTGTGAGGAGTATCAAGGTATGAACGGAGTTTGGTAGTAGTTCATGTCCTTAATTAACTGAAATAAAGTAGGCGGCTACCAGCTATTTATACAGGTGTGTGTCCTCCTTGTCCTCAGTCACAAAATAGGAAAAACATTGTAAGAATCATAAGTGCGAACATGTTTGACCCTGAAAAACTACCAAGGAAATCCCAATAAAATATGCGTGATCTGAAGTGGTATGCAGAAATAGGCAGAAAGATAACCCATGAATCAAGACCGGTAAAAGGACACTATACATGGAAAGATAACCGTGAAATCCCGCACATAAAACAAGAAATATACGCAATAATTTTCAAACATTATCATGAAATATAATTGAGAATTTAATATACCCTAGCTGTAGTAATGTCGGTAGTTTCCCTGAGTATACTAGAAATAACCGAGCAGAGACATAAACAATATTACCATAGGAAATATACATATGAAACGAATTGAACAATATCAACACCAGCATCGTGGACAGAGGGTGGGCTCCCCCACCGAGGCCCATAAGGTGTGGAGGGTGAGGTAGCTCTTGTGGGCATGCATCTGAGGAATGTGGCCTGCCATTAACGTACCCAGGCACATAAAGGGATATGGGGAAAAGGACGGTTTGTAGGGGTAGTAGGGTGGGGGAGGACAGTCATCTGCCCAGTTATTGATAAGGGTCTTGTGGGGCCGCCTCCTAAGGCCGGTGTAGGCGGCTCGCATGGCAGGTAGCGGGGGCAGATGAGGACAGATGGGTGTGAGATCTGGGTGTGGTATAGGAGTGAAGAACAAGGAACCCAAGATAGGGAGGATAAGGTGGGCTATCAAATCCACCGGGAGGTGTGTGCGGACAGGCGGTGAGGGACGAGAAGTTTGCCAGTGGAGAGGGTTGACATTGGGTTGGAGACATCTAGTGAGGTGACGCCAGGAGTCAAGAGCACGGGATTGGAGGAGAGAGGGAAAGTCCAGGCGGAGCCGCCCTGCTGGATAGTTGATGGTCGGGGGGCTCACACCAGTCTGAGTGCAGCAAGCCTATGCCCGTGGGCATACAGGAGGTCGATATGTAGGGGGCAGCTCTCCTGGGAGAGGACAGAGAGTCTGTTGAGCAGAAGCAGTTGGTAACCCATCTCTGTAACTGGTGCCAGAAGACGTTCATGTCTCGTAGTATACCGCAGGAGGGTACAAAGAGTTCAGCCACAAAGGTAAGAATGGGGAGAAGAAGGGAGACGGCGAGGTGATGGCACAGGTGGAGGGAAAGGCCTGGCCCTGGTGGGGAAAGCCTGCGAACAGTGGCGAAGGCACCTTGAGCAAGGGTAAGACCCTTGGAGAAATGAGTGGAGGTGGAAAGGGATGGGGTAAGCCAGAAGCCGAGTCACCTGAGAGAGTTGGCAGGATAGAAGACCTGCCCATCCAAGTATATGGGAATAATGCGAGGAGAGCCCCGCTGGTTGTTAGTGCTAGAAAGTGTATAAGCTGCGTCTTGGGAACTGAAAAGGGAACATTGCGCGCTGGCCTGCGGCACTTGTTCCGTCAGAAAGCCGCTTGCAGGAGCTGAACATTGGGGCGGTAGGAGGAGGAAGATACAGTCAATGCAAAATCATCAACATAAGTAAGAATAAGGCCCATAGGAAGGGAAACATGAAGGAAAGAAACATAAATAATAAAAACCAAAGGAGATACAGGAGACACCTGAGCGGTGCCAACAGAAACGGTAGAAAAGATTCCAGGTGAACCCTGGAAAAGAAGACGGCAGGTGCGGCCGGTAAGGAAGGACCTGACCCAGGACATGAGGTAGTGGTTGACAGCTTTTTTCCTGAGTACAGCCGAGAGAAAATTGGGATCCGCGTTATCAAAACCCCCTTTGATATCAAGCAAGAGGGTGGAGATGCGGAGGGCTGGGCGGTGCATGGTACGGATTGTATGGGCAAGGGTGGTGACGGCATCAAATGAGGATAGGCTCGCAAGGGAGCTATATTGGTAGGGACTGTGGAGTCCGTAGGCCCTGACGACGAGGGCGAGGCAGGAGGCGACAATTTTCTCCAGAACCTTGGAGATTGTTTCGAGGAGGACGATGACCCTAAAGGAAGCAGGGGTGTCTTACGATGGCTTGCCTGGCTGGTCCAAGACCACGCCATTGGCCCTTTTGAGGGAGAGAGGATGGAAACCAAGGAGGAGAAGAGGGGAGAGGAGTGAAACTAATAGGGAGGGCGAGGCGCAGAGGACTACTTTCCATACCCCATAGGGGACAGTGTCTGGGCCTGATGCTGAGGAGGAAGAGGAGGCCTTGAGGGCGGCAGAGATCTCATCTGAGTAAAGCGCTGGGGCGTTTGAGTAGGACTGCAAGATGGAGGGAGTACGCTGGGAGGGACGTGGTAGAAAAAAATGATTGAGGAGGGCGTTATTAATCGACTCGAGGGTGTTGGCCCACGGGACAGTGGGGAAGCGAGTTGTGGAGGAGCCTAGGGCCAGGTGTCTGGTGGCCCAAAGGGTAGAGGGAGTGGCCTTGAGGAGGAGGGAGGTCCCGTAGACCTTTTTTGCTCGCTTTATGGCTTTGAAGTAGCTGAGGTAGGCCAGTCTGGCAGCGGAGATATCGCTCGAGGAGCAGGAATCATGTGCCATGCGAGCAGTGCAGTGGTTTTCCTTCGTCAGGGTAGAGAGGAGGGGTGACCACCAGGCCTTGGCCCTGGGAAATGGACACGAGAGGGCGGTATAGTTGCGTAGAAGGGAGAGAGCACAATCGAAATTGGTGTCAATCCAGAAGGATAGTGAGGCAGCAGTGGGAAGGCGGGGAGCATCGGGGACCGTCTGTTCATCCAGGAGAGGTGAGAGGATAGCCAAGTCAGTCAAGGCCCAGTTGGAGCGGGGAGGAGGTTGCATGTCTTTAGGATGCCTAAAGGAGAGCAGAATAGGGACATGGTTTGAGCCAGTAGAGGGCAGGGCGTTGTTAAGGTTCGACTATCTATATCGCGCAACCGGCAACGATATATGATTCAGTCTATCAAGACACTTGCTCACTACTATTGCGACTACTCCAAGTCCAATAGTTTTCCCGAGCACTTGATAGAAGAATCCGACAGTCAACTTCAACTAGAGGTCGCTAGAGGGAGAACGGAATGAAGGTTTGATTTGATAAAGTTATAGATAGGAAATAACAAAGATGGTTGCGT
>QFET01018269.1:0-14455 GCA_003316355.1 Tuber calosporum | reverse complement strand
AAATACAAAAGATTGTAGCAAGGAAAACTAAACAAAAGCGCAAACATCCTGTCCAACAAACGTGTTAACCGAGGAAGCATACCAAGGTAACCATAGTCCGAAAACAGAGGGTTAAAAGCGACAGGATGGAGCTAACAAAACAAGTAATGGAATCCAAAGAGGAAGGAACAAGAGATCGCTACTACTATACAAATCCAGTAGGTATAGTAAGAGGATAGCGATACCCAAATGGGTAGAAGCAAGGAGGGGTAGTGATAAGCGAAACAAGGAAAGAATAACCAGTTAGGAAGTCATAACCAAGTAGGAAGGGACAACCAAATAGTAGCGCTTATCAGGTATAAACCCAAATAAGTAATAACCAACATCAAGTCAGTAGTGATAGTAGAAACATAATAGGATTCCGTTACAAGATCGGGCAATAATACTGAAACCCAAGGAGACCGAATGGACCTCAATGCGACTAAAAGACACCCACAACTGAACCTCTCACAAGCAGAATTTACACGAAGAAGGGCAACAACCTATGCCTGGGATGTGCCAAACCAGTGCACAGATTCAGCGACTGCCGAAACACAAGAGATATGAAGGACTTTATCAGGCAATTCAACAGCAAGATCAACAATAACCGCAGGAAACAACGAACCAACCTGCTCGAAATGGACACCAGAGAGGCACCTGATGAGCCAGGAAACGAAGAAACTCCCCAGTAAGAGATTGACTGTGGGACAAAACAACCAAAACAATTGATATCAGCAACATCTACATGACAATTGCAAACACGGAAATATTGGATTAAGAAAAAGACTATGCAATAGTTAAAATGCAATTACATGGCAAAGACAAAACAGTCATCATTAACGACATGATTGACTCAGGCGCTACAGAAAACTTTATTGATAATGAGTTCAGCCAACAACACGGTATAAGAATGAAGAAAGCAAAACAAATAAGGGAAATCTACCTTGCGGGTGGGGAGCCAAGCGCTATGGGACCTATTACCCATATAGCAGAAGTACCAATGGCTATTGGTAGCCATAGGGAAGTGGCATTATTCCAAATCGCAGATCTGCCCAACCATGAAGCAGTTTTAGGGCAGCCCTGGTTAACAAGACAGAATCCCAGCATAGACTTGGAAAGCAACAAGATTACTTTCAATAGCGGTAGGTGTACAACAGTATGCTGAGAGAGCTCGCTAGTGGTGGACCTAGTCCCCAAAGCAGAAGCCCTGGAAGAGAATTTAACTATGCAATTCTCCAAGATCCTGGCCAAGAATCTCCAGAACATCAAATTACTAAGATTAAACGAAACAGTAATAATTCCTTCCAAGGGATCAACAAGGGCAGCAGGACACGACCTGTATGCAAGTAAGAAGGTCACAAAACTGGCAAAAGACCAAAAACCCGTATGTACCGGAATATCCATTAAACTACCTGAAGGCACCGGTGGTTGGATTGCTCAATGCAGCGGTTAGGCAGTTAAACATCTGATTACTGTCAATGTGGGAGTATTTGACACTGACTATATGGGAGAAATCAAGGTAGTGCTGGTTAATCTGGAAAAGGACGATTATACAGTCGAGCCAGGAAGCAGAGTCGCACAATTAATATTCAAATACATTGTCATAGGACAATGCCAAGAAGTGGAGTAATTAGCACCTACTATGAGAGGCGAAACCAAGTTTGCAAGTACGGACAAACTAGAACGCCAAAGAATCGAGATTAAGGAGATCTGTGCCACCTCCTTCCGCAAGTTTTATCGAAGGGGCGAAGTCACTGGGATCCTCAAATGGGATTATGAGGAAAACAAGCCTAGTAGGATCGAAGCGATCAACATCAGCACCGAATTGGCCATCAAGGCAAAGAAAGGACAAAAAAATCAAAAGACAGGGTATATTATACCAAGGGAATATCATCAGTGCCTGGACATGTTCAAGGAAGAAGAAGAAACGCGGCTACCACCGCATCAAGCAAAGGTTGATCTAGAGATCAACATAAAGAAAGGAGAATCTGTCAAAGCAAGCAACTTGTACCCATTGAGAGAAAAAGAAGAGGAAGAACTAAAAGAATATCTCAGTGTCAACAAAAACCAAGGCTGGATCTGAGACTATTATGAAAATAGAGGTTCACCAATCCTGTTCGTCAAAAAGAAAATGGCAAACTACGACTATGTGTAGATTACCGAGGACTCAACAAAGTTAACAAAAGGGACCGATACCCGCTACCACTGATAGGTGAGGCACTGGATAGGCTATGGACAGCCAAAACATTCCCCAAATGCGATATCTGAAATGCCGACCACAACATTAGGATCAAAGAAGGAAACGAATGGAAACCAACATTTACGATGAAATACGGTGTAAAAAAATATACTGTCATGTCCTTTGGACTTACGAAACGCCCCAGCAGCCTTCCAGAGATGGGTCAACAGAATCCTGTACAGGTTCCTGGATATTAGTTGAATTGTCTACTTAGATGAATTTCTGATATACTCGGAAAACCTGGAACAACACTGAACTCATGTTAGAAATATCATGGAAGCCTTAGGAAAGGAAGAACTCACACTCAAGCTATCAAAGTGTTAGTTTTTCAAAGAACGAACAGGATACCTGGGATTGATCATTGATGGAGATGGAGTCAGTGTCGATCACGTCAAGACCGAAGCAATATGGGAATGGAAACCACTAGAAAGCAAGAAACGTATACAGTGGTTTATGGGATTCTGCAACTTTTATCAGCGATTAATAGAAGGGTTCAGCAGTATAGCCAAACCCCTATATGAGCTCACCAAGAAAGAGGTATAACGGAACTGGATGAAGCGACAACAACTGGCATTCGATGAACTATAATAATACCTAACCTCTGTACCACACCTGGTATATCATAATCCAGAGAAAGAGATCATGATAGAAACTGATGCATAAAAATATGTATGCTACGGCATATTATCACAAAAAAGTGAGGATGGAAAATGGCCACCAGTGGCATACCACTCAAAAAGGAGGTCACCTGCAGAATGTAACTATGAAATATATGATAAAGAGCTGTTAGCAATCATGAAAGCTTTAAAAGAATGGTGAAGATATGGAAAAGGAAGTCGACATCGAGTACTGATACTTACCGACCACAAGTATCTGGTACCCTTCACCACTATAGAAGAACTCAATAAGTAACAAATTCGCTGTAACAAAACACTCAGCCAATATGATATCAAGATACAATACCGACCTGGAAAGGAAGGAGGAATGCCAGATGCCCTAACGAGAACAGTGGAAGACATCCCAGGAAAAAATGGAGAAAGTATTTAACAGAAACACAGAATCCTGCTACCCACGGAAGACTACTTTGAAGCAATGGAAGTATTGAAGTTTACAGAAGAAGACGCAGGAATCCGAGAAGCAAGCAAAACTAATATACAGAAAAAGGGCAATCCATGATGCCCTGGAATGAGGAGACAAGGAAATGAAAGGAGTGGCACTTGGTAAATGCCAAGGGAAGGGAGGACACCTCTGGTATTAAGGGAAAATTTGGGTCCCAGAAGAAGACGCGATAAGGACAAAGATTATATGACAAAACCACGATACAACAACATCTGGCTATAGAGGAACAAGCAAAACTACTGGCCTTCTAGCCCAGTAATATTACAGACCAAAGGTGCGAGACGATATCAAACGATATGTTAAAAGCTGTGATACCTGCCAAAGGACGAAAGCATTCTGGCATGCACCCTATGGATTACTGCAAACAAACGAAGCACAACACCTACCATGGAAATCTAGTGCAATGGACTTTATCACCGACCTTCCAATATCGGCCGGCTATGACACCATACTGGTGGTAATTGATCGATTAACCAAAATGAGGTATTTCATACCTTGCAACAAGGACATGAATACTAAAGACTTTGTGCAAATATTCCTGAGGGAAATATTTCGCATGCATTGACTGCCACAAGATATTATCACAAATCGTGGAACCTTGTTCACATCAAACCTATATAGAGAAACGATGAAATTGTTAGGGATAGAAAGGAGGTTGAGTACTGCTTTTCATCCTCAAACTGATGGACAAACCAAGAGGACAAATGGGATACTCAAACGATACCTAAATGCCTATATCAACTATCAACAGGATGACTGGGGCAACCTATTGTTATTGGCTGAATTCGCATACAACAACACAAGACAAGAAACAACAAAGACCAGACCATTCTATGCGAATTATGGTCACCACCCGGAGCATGAGGCAATTGGCCACATGATACCAAAAGAAAGAACCGATAAGGAAGAAATTGGTCAGCTGCACAGTATCCTACGTCAGAAAATGGTCTGTGCACAGTTAAGACAAAAGGAAAATTACCATCAGCACAGAAAGCCTGATCCGAATCTCAAGTCAGGCGATATAGTCTGGTTACTACCAAGGAACATCACGTCCACAAGACCATGCAAGAAGCTGGATTAAAAGAAAATCAGACCATTCAAGATCCTTACGAAGGTGGTCACAAGTGCCTATAAATTGTCCTTGCCCTAACAGATGAAGGTCCACAATACCTTCCACATCTCACTCCTCAAACCCTGTTACAACAATCAATTTCTCTCACAAAGACAATCACCACCACCTCCTATAGAAATAGAAGGAGAAAGCGAGTACAAACTTGAAAGAATCATCGATTCACTCATACACTGAAGATGCCTACAATACAGAGCCAAGAGGACTAGCTACTTACCTGAACACAATAAAGCGTGGTACCCAGCGGAGAATTTCAACAATGCCAGCATCGCTGTTGAACGTTTCCATCAGCATTACCCAAGAAATCCCCAAATGGGTTACAGTCAAGATTGAACCCGTGGTGGAACAAACAAAGGAACAAACGACCTTAGCACTTAGTGACGGTTGGGGTGATAGCCCAAGAGCTATCACACTAACCAGTCCCGCATATGCAACCCTGGAGGAAGGACAAAAACATGCATTACATAAAGCTCTTTCATGGAGTGCCTGCTATGATGACCTGTACCACATTCATTTACGTTATAAGGAAGGATCTAATTAGTTTCCTAAGCAGCCAAAAATACACAAACAACAACAACCCTACAAGGAACCTTCCTGGATCCACTGCTTCAAAGACAACTGCAGTGTTCATAGAAACGACAAAAGTGATGCTGGGTATTACCCAAGATGCACTGGGGAAGCGGCACCCCAGAATGAAAATGATGCACGTATATGGAAAAGGTAGACAACTGTGAGGACACAGTGGAGAAGAGAGGAGGGTGAAAATATTGAAATAGATACTAGTCCAGATGTTGGATGTCTGGAACCACAAATTGAGGGGTCACGAAACCAACTTGGCACCACTGAAGCCACAATTTGGAACCAAAGACAGGATATGCAGACCTACCAGAGGATGATTGCTAACCAAGATCAAACTATTAAAACGGCGAACCTCACACTGGAAGAAGTCCAGAAAGGTTGGCAGCACACCTAACATCAGGTTCGGAAGTTGAAAAAGGAATTGCGCAGGTTTGGCCAAAGCCAGACGAGGATCGGACATTGAGCCTGATGGGACTCTGACTGATCGGAGAGGGGAGCTAATGTCACAATTGGTGACTAGGCAAGGCATGATTTCACATGACTCATAGTTATGAGTTATAAAGCTGTTAGATTTTGAACTATGACTCATTAGTAGTCATTGAGTTTCACATAATGTACACTAGTGCAATTATTGTTATATTGTGATTGATTGATTGTATGCATGACTCTCACTTGTAAGTCATATGATGTAATGATTTTGACAAATGACTCATATTATGAGTCATGGGTTTCACACATGTGGCTACTTTAGGGCACGTGACTTATTGTATGAGTTTTGATTGCTTAGATACTCTGCGCAGTTGACTCATAGGAGTCAGCTAATGGATTTCATAGTATGACTCGATATGAGGTATGCTGAAAGTGTAACTCATAGATATAAGTCACTAGGCTTAGGGTTGAGGGAAGAGTGCCTTTATAAGGACCTCTGGGTGGCCTGTAGTTAGGCATCCTCCGTCTCCTCCACACACCTGGCGATTCAAATCTCAACACCATAAGTTTCATCACCAACTATCCTCCTCCCCTCCCCATCCCCCTTTGATGGCTATTCTGCCTAGGGATGTTTGGGGCCCCTCCTCCTCTGGTCCCCCTTGCTAGGTGATACCCTCACATAAGGGTTATTGTTGGTTTCATCTCACGATGTCTCCTCTCCCTCTCATACCCCGCTTTTGCTAGGCCTCACTTACTATTTGCACCGTCGGCAAGAGCTCTCATCACGTACACAGCCGGCGCTGGTGGTACTGAACGCCCGGCTAATACAGCCCCAGCTGCTTAGGAGTTTTAGCGAGAAACGCCCTCAGTTAGTAGCGGTACAGTTTCTCTCTTGGTTGGCGGTGCCCGTGCTACGATTCAGGTTATCGGTGGCTATTGTCTGCCTCGTCTGCTGTTTCTGGTGATTGCCTCAACCTTCCTCTCCTTCTCCTTTCATTTGGATCATGTTGCACCCTACTGCCCCACCTTACTCTGTGGTGCCCGGCATCACACACCTGCTGCCGTGGCTTTTACCAAGGTCGCAAGTCCTCCTGGTTACGGTCTGTCCTGGTATTGCACTGTCTCATTAGCTGTTGCTAATGCTAGTTGGGTTTGAAGTAATAGCTGTCACTACCAGTCGCATCTGGTTATAGATGTCTCCTGGTGCTGTATCTCTTTGAGTATTGGGATTAGTTTTTGTTTGTGGTTATATTTTGTTTTGTTTTTTGCTGGTGTCTATATCAAGAGTTTTCCTTATACTTTCCTGCTTACCTTCTTCTTACCTTCACCTTATTGTTTAAGCTAGGTGTTTGTTTGTTTGCAGGTATGAATCTGCAGTTAGGCCTAAACTACAGTGTCTTGGAAGTATGGATTTTGATCCCTGGGGCGGGGAGGTAAGGTTTTTCAACGCCATATCTAGCAATACATGCGAGTTTTGTACCTTAAACAAAGAATATACTATGAAATAAAATAAAAAAAATAAAAAAAATAAAAAAAGTTGTCCTATAGGTAGGACTCTTCACGCAACTATCTAAGTTCTTTCCTATACAATTCCTTTACCTCTTTACCTCTCGGCTCCTCTATTGCCGTTATGCGATAGGAACTATAGGGTTTAGCTATCAATACAAGGTAGGCATAGGCCTAAGAGCATTAGTGGATCGTCGCCTAGTATAACTTGTTGCAATAGTGCTGCTACCTTGTTGGCTGAGATTAGCGCCTCGCCCAATACCAGACTATAAGGCTGGCCTAGTCATATTCATCCAACACACAGAGCAGTAGTTACCTGTTGCAAGTCAGCTGACAGCATAGGATCGTAACATCATTATACCTTACTCAGACGCATTGCTTACGGTGCCTAATACACACCGGGAGGCGTTACACTTTTTTAACTTCAACAAGTAATTGAGTTAGAAGCAGGCAGAGGTTAGGAAACCTTAGGCTTGCAAGCAGTTGCACAGAATAGGTGACGAGAGACTTCAGACGAGGTCAGGTAAGCAGATCCAGCGACAGGAACTTAGCAAAAAGAAAGGCAGTCAGAGCAAGATATGCGAACAATCAATGGCATCCAGAATCAAAGTCGACGGGGTCTGAAGACAGTTTTCACGAGACCAATCAAAGCAATTGCTAGCGGAATCACTGAAAGAACTAGCTAAAGCCAGAGCGAGAACTCTAGGAGAGTTCCCCGTACGCCAAAGGGATTGAAAGTGAAGCAAGAAGCAGCACCCAAGGATGATCCAAACAGCTCAGACAGTGACGAGAGCTCTGATAGCTGTAGTGATTCCGATGACATGTCGAATCCAGGACCTAGTAATACACCAGTGACTAGAGCGCTATCACCAGCAAGCACAGCGAAGCTTAGCATTAAGGTTCCTACATTAAAGAAGTTTGATGGTGAAGGAGAAGACGGTAAGCCAGAAGCGTTTGATCATTGATTCCAGTCTGTCCAGTTATACCTAAGCCTACCTGGAGTCAACTCCTAAATAGATGGAGCAGGAAATTATTGGATACTGTGAACAGGGGAGAGAGCTCAGGAAGCAGCTTACAAGGCGGCAGAAATCTATAGCAAAGACTAGACCAGAGGTGAACTTATCGACAGGTTAAGGGAACGATTCTAGTCATCCAGGCAAATGGGTAACCTCTACAAATAATTTCATAAGATTGAGCACGTCAAGAATGGAAATACACAGTGCATCACCATGGTAGCTACAGACCTGTTGATTTATCAATCACGATTACCAGAAGGCACAATATCTTAATATGCCTTCATCTAAATGTTCTTCCAATGCATGCACACTCAGCTAAGGCGAGATGTCGAAACATTGTAGGATTCTAGTGAAACAATCCAGACCACGATACCCTATGCAGAGAGAGTCAATGCAATCCTTCACGATACAGGAACCTATAGAAAGGATAAGCAGAAGGATAGATACAAGGAACACAACCACAATAAAGACCTCAAACCTCAATAGAGGAAAACAGAATAAAGAAAAACAAAGACTCAAAGATAAAAGGAAGCATGCTTTACCTCCGGCGGTGAAAGACATATGGCAAAGATTGTCCCTACACAAGTGACCAAGGCAAAGGAAAGATACTAAAGATGAAATAATCATCGAATCGAGTTGAAGAAGTCAGCAGCGAAGATGAGGTATAAGTCAACTTACTAGAAGTCAAGAGCAATGCATCAGCACAGAACACGCTAACCAAGAGTGATAATAGTCACACGCATTGGAAGGAATGATCCTGATTAACAGCATACAAGTGAGAGTCCTATTTGATACAGGAACTATAGAAACAGACCTATTGAGCACAACCTTTGTCTCTACCTATGGAATTCTATGTACTTAAATGGCAACTCCTGCAACCATTTATATAGCTATGAAAGGGTCACGATCTGAATCCTGAAGAGAATGCAAGGTGAGCATAGCGATTGGGAAGATGAAGACTACTAGAAATAGAATCATAGTGGGGAACTTAGCTAAGTACGATTCCTTGATTGAAATGCCATTCCTATCATAAAACAAAGTATCAGTCGAATGTGGAAAGCTGGGAATTCACTTTCCTGAGCATAAGATATGGGTTAATTGCATACCAACAAGTGCAAGAATTCGAGCAGCTGTGACAAGCAAAGAAGAGATGATGGAAAATACCAGAGGGTATTCCCAGATCCGAATCCTGTAAGGTTACCACCTTTAAGAAAGATCAACCACCAAATCAAATTGAAGGACCCAGAGAATCTGAAAATGATCCCAACATAATCAGTACCAGACAAGTAAGAGATTCGACTCAAAACATCGCTGGACCAGAAACAGCGAGAAGCAGTCATCGAAAGAGCAGAAGTGCCTTGAGCAGCACCTATGGTTATATCAGTCTAAGGAAAGACTGATGGCAGGATCAGATATCTAGCGGACCTTACAGTAACAAATGACAATACTCAGAAGGATGATGAACCTATTCCGAACCACAGGAGATTACTCAATGCATTAGGAAGGGTGCGATACAGAAGTAAGCTCGACCTAAGCAATGCCGATTTCCAAACCTGGGTTCACCCTGACGATGTCAAATATAACAGTTTCAAAACACCCTTCGCAGGTTTCTTCAGCAAAGGCATGTTACAAGGAGACATAAATGTACCAGGAACATTCATGAGGATCATATCAGACCTACTCGCAGATCATGTAGGAGAATTTATGTGAGTGTATATCGACGATATACTCATATTCTCAGATACAGAGTCCGACCACTTGAAACACATTAATGTGGTCTGTGACAGGTTGGAAAAAGCGGAGTTTTTTGTATGCAGAAAGAAGTCAGACTTCTTGGCTAAAGAATTACAAGTACCAGGCCACATTATCGATGACAAGGGGCTTAGACCATACCCTGAAAAAATCAGAGGGATTGAGGAGTGGGAAATACCGAAGAATAAGAAGCAACTTCAGGAGTTCCTAGGATTGGTAAACTACATTAGCCAATACCTACCATATATCGCCTCTATCACTGCACCCTTGCCGAATCTTACCAGAAATCAGGAATTCATTTGGACACCAATATATGATCAATGCATCAAGAATGTAAAGGAGATCAACAAAGAGAATCAGGTCATGAGACCGTTCAACCACACCCCAGGACAAAAGATATGGCTCATTACCGATGCCTCTGTCTCAGGGTTAGGTGCTTGGGTAGGACAAGGAGACACACCTGAAACGGCAAGGCCTGCAGCATTATACAGCAAAAGATTCACCCACTCACGAATGAATTATGCAACTACCGTCAAGGAGGCACTTGCAATTATGGATACCTTAACCTCCTTTGATAATATTCTTACAGGGCATGAATATACCATCATATCCGACTACCAACCATTTGTGGACCGGAAGACAGCCAAGAACCGCACATGCAAGCAGCTGAGGCGGCGAACCCATTTGGGATAATACGAGGCAAAGAAATGTTATAGGCCTGGAAAGGGAAACTATTTAGTTGACGCCCTTTCCAGCCTTTATGAGCAATTTGATCCAGATCCAAACTACGCTCAAAACCCTACCAACGAATAAGATTCAAACTCCTACAACATACCTTTTACCTCCTCAAATATCTCACGCTTTGAACCACTTTCTATTGAAGAACCACTCCCCTCTGATGACTTTATTGTTCTATCAGGGCAGGAAACGATTAGGGAGACAGGATCACCCTAGAGATCAGCGATGATGAGAGAAACCATCTGGCCATTCACTGGAGTGCATGCTATGATCAGTAGTGTACCATTCATGAGGACAAGAAGCTCAAAGACAAGATAGTTCTACCAGAACTAGTCTCTACCTGTAAAGAAAGGAATAGCATCTTGCTACCCCCACGGCAGGTATTCGACCTGGAAGGAGTCAGGCGACGTTTGAACAAGCAACTAGGAGATATGAGTTGTGAATACCAGGACCAGGATAGTCCTTACCCCCAGGAAGCCAAGAAGCCTAAGCGGCCCCTCTATAGCAATGCGGCACTAGGCCAACCAAGGCTTATATCAGTCATCGAGCTACTTACCGTCCCTCACGACCAGCCTACCCTCTACGAACTCTATCAGGATTAAGAGAAGGAGGAAGTACCATACGTGGAGAGAGTACAGGAAGAACAGGATACGGCAACAGTCGTGGCAGAGATGAGTAGCAAATGGAGAAGACTGATGGTAGAAGCTTATAGGAACAATGACCTGTACAAACAAGCTTCTGATGCTAGCAACACTGTGAGAGGTAGCAAGCTATCCGACTACAGGATAAGTGATAGACTGATCTATGCAACGACCAGGGGTGGTCAAGTTTGCCTATACATACATAAGGGACATATAGTCAATGGAATGATGCTCAGGGAGATCGCTAATGATGAGATTCACAACAGAGGACATGACAGCGCAGATAGGAACCTACACTTTGCCACAGAATACATATTCTGGTCTGAGATGACAGAGGATTTCCGAGACTATGTTCGCCAATACGATTTATGCCAAAGGAATAAGGAACACAACAAGCTACCTGATGGAGACGCACAGTCTATGCCAGTACCCTCTAAGATATTCACCTCCTACGCTATCGACTTTGCAGAACCATTTAACAAGTCTGGAAACAACAAGTACGACACAGTACTAGTAGTTGTCTATAAGACAGTTGGAGTCACTGAGTTTATTCCTACACATTCAAACAGTCAAGCAATGGAGACACTCACCCTCCTCTGGCACCATATTTTCACTCCATATGGAGTACCCTCTTTGATTATCAGCGATGCGGCCCCATATTTTACCCCACGATTTTGGGCTTAAAGCATGAAGTCTTTGGGCATCGAGCACATTAAGGCAGTACCTGGACACCACGAGACCAATGGCCAGGTTGAGAGAAAGATTAGAGAACTTAAGAATGCCTTAAGGAATGTTGTTAACAAGCGCAAGAATAACTGTTTGCTTGCACATTGTGAGTTTACAGCCTACGAGAATGCTGGATATTCTGATGTCTTGAGCATGTCACCATATAAAGCAGTGTATGGACGAGATTACCCTATGCTTTCGACTTTCAGAGTAAGAAACACCCAGGTGCCTGTTTCCGATAACTTCCTGAACAGAGACCAGAAATTACGAAATGAGGTCTATCAATCTGTTAAGATGGCAAGACTTAGGAGTACTAGGATAACAGCAAGAAGACGGACAACCCACAAACTCATTGATGTGGGCGAACGAATGTTGGTTAGGGGAAACCTATTTGCTACGGAATCTGCTAGAAGCAAGAAGCTGGAACCCAAATGGCAAGGACCTTTTGAGGTTTTAGAATACTATACCTTCACACAGAACTATATGGTCAAGATAGATACTAGGATTTACCGATGCAAGGAAGGAGTATTTCATTGCTCTACGGTTAAGAGATACATAGAGAACGATGAGAATACGTTCCCTGACAGGGCCTATGCGAAACCAGCGGCAATCCTCAAGAAAGAGGTTCTGGAATGGAAAGTTGAACAAGTGTTGGATTACCGCCAGCACTATTGATGAGACCAGTTCCTTATTAAGTGGAAAGGCAATGTGGATTCCGAGAACAGCTGGGAGCCTTCTGAGAGATTAGAGAACACTATGAACCTTGTACAGGAATGGTGGACAGATAACTGTCCAGGTGACGAGTTTCCTATCATACCTGGAAATATCGATATCGGATTCACGCCAAAGACACCAGTCTATGGAGAGTTTACTGATCAAGGAAAGTTAGTCGATAAATTTCGGAAATCCTAGTAGCAGAGCGACTATGACGACTCTGGAGTCTTAGATGATGGCGAAGTTATCAAGACTTGGTTTTGATTTTAGCTTTTATGATTGGAGAAAATTGTTTTTTATTTTTATTTTTGGAAACAGTAGGTTTATTTCCGGGGTGTAGCCACTATTGGTTACTATAGTTAAGGCTGACAAGGCTAATGGACACTAGCAGAACTAGTAAGGGGTTAGTTTGTTTTATGATTAGTTTCAAGTATCATTTGATACTTAGTTTGTTTTATGATTAGTTTCAAGTATCAATTGATACTTTATTTGATTTATGTTGAATTTCATGTATCAGGCTGATACCCGATATATTTGATGTTTTGTTTTATGTATCAGGATGATACATACTTTGTTTGAAGTACTGTTTAGGCACATGAGGCATTTGTTTTATTGAAGGACTTTACAACCGGAGCTTGGTTATATCCGTTGATTGGAAATCAAATAGAAGGATGTTGAAAGCTTTGGAAAAGCAAGATCATGTATTTAAGACTGCCTCTCTGAAGCTTAGACAGGGCAGACTTCGACAGACAGGGTTTTCAATATACTTTATTGAGCAGTTACTTCTTTTTAGTTCGCACGAAACTACATCAAGTGAGTCTAGGACTTACCGATACTGGCGGTATAGTAATTGACGGCTGTTTAACAACTTATCGAGATCTACAGTAGAAATACTCACTTTGGGTCTTGACAGTTCCGGATCTGAGTTACTATCATTATACCTTACCGAGACGCATTCCTGTTAGTGCATGATAAACACATGGAGGCGTTACAGGGTGGATAAAATAGTACCTGATGTCCAGCTGCCTCTATAGACTCTAGAAGTTCGCCTATTTGGGCTTTGATATCTGGTTGTAAAGCCAGCAGGCCTCTTTTACAGCATGGACTACCTCTTAGACATTGTGAATTGAGTTTGGACTTAGCGGAAGATATTTTAATACTGAATTGAGTCAGATATCGGGAACCATTCGTTGGCCAAAGATAACGCTCAGATATGACTGTGCGAAGCCCCTTTGGTGTTCCATTAGGAGTAATCATACTCTGAACCAAACCATTTTGTGGATGATTAGAATCTATAACAACAGTGGAAAGAATTAGTTTGGCATTCTTTCCACTATCTTTTAGGTTCATTTTTGCTACCCTAAGAGCATAATCAGCAAACTTAATATTACTTTTGGCATTGTCAAATATAAATAGAGCTTAGCAGCCAGGAAACTCCTCTTTAAAAGTAGGTACAGCCTTAGTCAATACTTGAGCTAATAGTTTGGCCCCATCCCACTATATCTGACCACCGCATTTCAGTATATCACATGCACAACCACCCCCTAGTATTCCAATAGGGGTTAATAATTCTGAAACATGCTGACCTTGGCCTCTTCCCTTCTTACATATAGGATTATGGTCCTCATGAGTCCAAACAAACTGCTTTCCATCATTCGCATTGGATGTGCATTCATCATGAGTGACAAGTATCAAGGGCTGTTGAGTACCCGTGTTACGATCCTATGCTGTAAGCTGGTTTTGCAACAGGTAACTACATCTCTTTAGGTTGGGTGAATATGACAGGGCCATTGTTATAGTCCGGTATGGGGCGTGGCGCTAATCTCAGCCACCAGGGTAGGAGTACTAT
>QFET01018268.1:0-18316 GCA_003316355.1 Tuber calosporum | reverse complement strand
GGGGGGGGCATACAGGACTGACACACCAGGGTACTATAGCAATTGGGTAGAGCTGAGCTGCACGTGAGGGGGCATCAGGCAGGGAGGAAGGGACAAGAGAAGAAAAAAAGGGATGGAAAGGATTTCAATATGATGTGGCGGTACGGAAACTACTGGGTGTAAAACGATCGATGGAGTGGGTACGAGCTAGCACCAGTTATCGTACTACTAGTGCTCCATGACAGATACCCGCTGCAACTTCCTGCAGCAACGCTGCACAGAATATAGTGGTCCAGCAGAGTGCCCGGGATAGAAATGTAGGCCCCATGATAGAAAAAAAAGGGTTCGAAGTATCGAGCGAGTGGACAAAGTGTATGCCACGCTTGTAAATTCACTCTACCATGAATTCTTGGCACCACCATCACCACCACTCCCGGCTTTTTTTTACCCTCCCGCAGTCTAGGGTACATATTCACCACGATTTCTTGCAGGCCTGCGGCTCATCGAGCGGGGTATCGTACCGGTAAAGGAGCGATATATATCCAGTGCTGGAAAAAGATCGAAAAAAGGAAAGGGAGAAGAAAAGGAAAAAAAGGCCTTGGATATCGGATGCTGGACCGGTAGATGGGGAATGTCTATACGATGTGCTGTATGGTGTAGAGGTGGTGAGATGGTACACTTTGATTATTATATCGCGCCAAGACATCCCATCCTGTCAAGCATTGGACTACATCATGAAAATATGCACTCTAGAGCGTCATGCATGGCATAGTGACAGAGCAGAAAAGCATCATGTACAGTACAGCATCCCATGCCCTGATCTTGGAGGAAAAGGGAAAAAGAAAAGATGGAAACAATTGATAAATGCATAAGATGCAATGGGGTTCCAGGCTCCAGCACTGGTACGTTACCAGCACGATAGATGCCCGCCAAGACTTCTCACAGCGAGTACGAAAATAGGACGGAGTCGAGAGAGCACCGTGACGCTGCACCACGCCCATAGAGGAGATGAGAGGGAAGAGGAAGAAAAAAAAAAAAAAGAAAAAGAAAAAAAAAAGTCGGATTGCTATATTATGGTACCGGTATTGCTATAATGGTGCTTTGGTGCTGGTATGATACAGTATATGTCAAGCCAGGTCATGGAGGGAGAGGCGCATGCCATGCACCGCTAAATTGCTGCATGCCCGCCAGCTTCGTCGGGCTGCACGCGATGCATTTCAGCATTTACTCCTTCCACCTCCCCCCCTCTCTCTTCCTCCATGTATCATATGCTCCGCCTACTGGAGCGGCATGGTCGAGTGGGGCGGATGGGAACAGAATGGGATTATTCGCGAATAATAATTTTTTTGTTTTTGTTTTTTTTTTCTTTTTGCGCAGTGACGTGGGGGCAGTACACTATCATACTGCCTAAGGTTCTCGTGTTTTGTTGTGATTTGCATTCTACTCGTTGTTTGTGGTGAATTAGTAACGGAATACATACCGGTAGTAGCAAAGTTAAGGTGCAGTGCTCTGAGTGAGTGCTCGAGCAGTTGCTGTCTGAGGCAGGAAGTATCCAGAAATACAAGTCGTGGGTCTGTGACACGCACGGATTTTTTTTGCCATATGTTTTGCGAATCCCTTGTTCCGGGATATGATACTTCTTGCCTGGGACAAGTAGGTATCATCCTTTCCAGGGAGATTGGGGCGCTCGAGTAGAATAGAGAATGGTACTAGTAATTTCTATATTCCCTACCATACCCTGTCAAGCTCATTCTAGGGGAATTTCTTCCCAAAAGGAAAAAATAATAATAAAAAAATAAAAAAAGTGATACTAGTACACATCCTCCAGGCGGCACTTTATCGGTCAAGAGGCGGCTGCTGCTCCTGACGTCTGTTGCGACCAGTTCCCTTGCACGCCAGGCCTTCACTTCGCCCCTTGGTTGACGGTTGGGGGTTGTGCAGGTAACTTACCCAACAACCAATATACCCTACGGTTGCACAATGCGTAACTTACGGTAGCTAGCGTAAACGATGGGCCATGCGGTCCGATAGCACGAAGCAAGTGCATCGACTTGCGAAAAACATCCATCCATTCCACTCACCACTGTGTTTACTTCCCACTGGACTCCTCGACCCCAAGGCAGGGGCCTAGCAGGCTACCGTAGCAGGGAAACATGCGGCGCCGCGCCGCTGAGGGAAAGTTCCTCTTTCGGCACTTCTTGCTTGAGGTTGAGCCTCCAAAGTTTTGTCAAGAGGTCATCAATTTTATTACTGGAAAACCAAGAGGGAAAATAGGTGATTTTGCCCCGTGCACTCCCACTCCAACTGGTGGTTATGATGGCGGAGGTGTTGCACCGCATGCTGCCCAGATGATGTGCTTTGTTGGCAGGAGAGGGGGTTGAGCCTGGGTTGTGGAATTCCAATCGTGACTTGGGGGGGGGTCCAGTGCCGGCACTGTACTCGTACTGCACTCAAAGTGTGCGGAAATCTATTGGCAATGGCCTTGGGTAAGCTGCCATTGGTGGGAAAGCGGTTGGCTATTGTTAGCAGATCCCCGAGCATTGCTTACCAATAGTAAGTCGGGAGGAAGCTATAATAGTCGTGCAATTGGCCAGAAACTTACTATTTGCGAGGGCATAAGACACGGTGCGAGAGTAAAGGCCGTTTCCTATCAATAGATCCGTCTCCTCGCCCCAACTTGCCGAGCCCTCTTGGAGAGAGGGATAGGTTGGATATAGTCCAGTATAATGGCAAACGCGAGTCTCTTACCCTATCCGGTATTCATCGTTGTGCTTGAAACGACTTTGTGGTATCCATCCAGATTAGGTTAGACAGGGCAATGTGGGTTGAAATGGACGCGGTTCCACAGACCTCCCGGGGCAACACATGATATCATAAGTACCGATAGACACAACCTCTCCAAACTCGACCACCTACAGGGCCCGGTCGCCTTCTTACGAAAACGCAGCACGTAATTAATCATCGGTCGAACGAGCGGATGAAAGCAGTAGTGTGTACGCGAACCTAATCTTGGTTCTAACGACACAAGTTACGGGTAAAAAAAAAAGTACAATATCCAGCGTGTTAAACAAGTCAAGTTACCCTCTTCCAACCTAAAACAGCAAGATTTACAAGGGTGCCTGTCAGAGCGATCGGTTAGGTGTGCAGGCGCAGGGGCGCCCCGGTATTAGAGGAAATATTCCTCTTTGGTGTGACTGTGCGTGTGCTCGTACGAGTACTGCGAGTATGTTGATGCGGGCGATGTTGGGAAGGGGGTGAAGTGGGTGAAGTGGGGGGGTAAGTTTCGGATCAATTGTGAAGGGTAGGTGGGTGGCAAGAGTGTCAGCGACAATGGGGGTGCCGTATCCCGTGCTATACGTTACAGTATGTACGGGTATCGGTACTCGAGCACTCGAGTATGATATGCTCCCACAGCAAGTTCTTGTACGACACTGCAATTGTACCACATTGCGATAAGCACATCACCTCCGAATACGCTTGGTGTAACCCAGCCCACCTCGCGCTCTGCCACTACTGTAACTGTCACCATGATAATAGGGGTCCGGTCTTGTTTTCTTCTTTCTTCTTTTCTTCGCTACTGTACACTGGTGGCAGGGATAGAATCTCAAACTTGATCGATCCAGCAACTGAGAGTGAAAACCAAAGATGCATCTCCTCCCGAGAGTCATGTCGCGGAGGCTAGATGTGCGTACAATAGTGAGATAAAAGCTATTCCCCAAGCCATAGGGGGTAAATGACGGGTAGGGTGTGTATCGAGAAGATGGCAATCCTGTGGGGCCAACGCGGTCACCCACAACATGGTACGAGTATAGTATCATACCGCGCTACGATGAGGCTAGAAGGCTTGGAACTTTCTCCGCCGCTCGCCCTTCCCCGATAGCACAGCGGTCGATGTTGTTTCTTTCTATCTTTCCCTGGCTCGAATAGTGATAGGGATGGGATTGGTTAATCCGGTGCCCATCGATCTGGCAAGTTAACAGGGGGGACTGCGGAATACCCTATCATACGCTTTTTCTAAATCGCCGGTGTGGTTGGTATGTGGATATGGGAGGTATGGGCGAGCACAGTACGGGTGCCCGGGAGATGTTTTATTACAAGACGGGGATACTCAGCCAGCAAAGGAATCCCGGCCTTGGATCATACCGCAAGATAATATTATAGTAATATATTATGATACACCCCCAACACCACACGCCGACCGAACCACCTTAGACTTTTCTCAGGTGTTGTTTATTATAATCACAATCTTTGCAGTGACTTAGCCTTGCAGAGGAAGAATGAATATCATGATGGTCCGCTCCCTAGGAGAACTGACAGGGATGCACAAGTGCACACCCGACGGTGACTTGGGGGGTGACGGATGGATGCACTTTTTCTCGTTCGCCCCGGCAGGGGAGGCGATATGATTATTGAGGAGGGTATGCTGCGGTAGCTGAACTCGAACACAGGCTACAAGACAACCTTACGAGGAGCCCCGATGCCTCCTATCCGCCCTCTTCCTCCAGTTGGCTCCTCACAAGAATTGCACATCAGTGAACGTCCTTTCCTCCCTTCCGGTAGCCAAACAATCCACGTGGTATTTTTTTCCAATCAGGGAGACTACGACGCTCCACTCGGATTTCCTCAATTAGCTTAGAGCGGATGCACGAGAGCTGCGGTCTATTATGAGGGAGGAGGGGAGGAGTCAAGTATCACCAGGAAAAGGTACATCATTACTCGAATAGGTTCTGATGTGAGCCTGCCAAGTCTTGTATCCCTGAATCCCTAGTGCCTTCCTACTTGAAAAAGAGATTCCTCCCCCCCCCGGAAGGCAAGCTCCTCAGGCCACAAGTGAGCGACAGGGGTAGGGGTGAGCTAGCTACAAGTACTTGTACGTCAAGCTCAAACACAAGCTTTTCCAAAAAAACTTGCTTCAAACGAACCTGGTGAGTTGTTATAAGAAGGGAAGCAGCAACGAAATGAGGACCGACCCCTGTTTATGCCAAGCCATCTATGTGCCTCAAGACGATGATGATCCACTGCCGGCACCGCATTATACACTCGAGCACGAGTACAAGTACGAGTACTCGAGATGCACTCCCTTCCCGCCCCATCCCAGACCACAATACCGGTGTGGACTAGGGTGATACCTTAGGGTTGTTTGGTGGTCTCATGGAGAAATTTCTCCCTCTGTGACTTGCCCACTGGTAGATAGCTTGGCGTGCCTGGTTTTCTCTTCATAGGCCATCTTTGTGTTTCCTTAGCTAGACAAGTACAACCACACCGTCAATACAACGATCTATCCACGGTTACTTCATCTCCTTTGGGCTTAGCCTTCTTTGATTTTATCCTTTGCTCTATCGGAGACTTTACACAGCGGTTGCCAGAGTCTAATTTTATCATTCCTATCTCACGGTATAGGTAGCAGGTCACGAACAGGAAATACACCAGACATAAGTGCGTGGTAGACACACCATCCGCATGGGGAAAGGAAAGGGGAACATCCCACAGTGGTGCTCTGAAACGGATTGGTGTTTAAGCCGACAACTCGCCATTGGTCACAGAACGTTTGGGCAATGAACTTCACCTAGAGTCCCAGTCACGATAGTTATTTGTTTGAGCGCTGGACTCCCCATTGCCACCTAATAGTTCCTATTCGCAATTGAGTAATCCAACACCCACTTGCCTGGGAACAGTTTTCAAACAAGAAAAGGTTGGGGCGCAGAGACTCGTGCAAGAGCAACAAATACAGCAAGCTATCGATACCGTCTACTATCAGAAAGCTGGTTACTGGTATTCAATCCCGCGTCAAGTCTTTGTGAACCCTACAGCCGAGGACCTCCGAGAGTTTCGAATTCCATTGGAGCGCGATTTTGTACCACCTACCTTTTTTGATACCCTATCGCGGCAAGTACTTAGAAACCCAATTGACCGTTGCGAGTACTTTCCTCTTATGCCAAAAGTTATCGGGGTTCCTGCGATTACGTTTTCTGTTGACGACACTATTGGGGTCAGAGCTTTCATCAGTTGGATGGATTCATAGTTTGCAGTCCAAGGGGAAGAATATACCAGTAACTCACCCCTAGCAAAGAAGATGAGAGTTGCCCAACTTCACATTGCGTGCCCAGTCAGGTCAGCCGCAGGTCGTTTCCTACGTCAGCTACCTGACGAAATTTTATGGGATGAAAGACTGTTGAAGGAGGCGTTGATCGAGCAGTTTGTTGAGGCGGAGGCGGATGAGCACGTTCAAGAGGATGTTCTATCTATGATGAGTGGGCTTGAACAGGGCAAGCACACGGTTTTTGCCTACTCACCGAAGGTTCTTAAGATTTTGCGAAGGAAGTCAGCCCGTGTCAACCAGTTCGACAAAATCCTTATTCGTTACTACATTGAAGGTCTTTCAAGTCAGCGACTGTGTGAGGTTGCTATTATTACGTTCCAGAAACCGGACTCCAATGAGACGCCATCTAAGGTCGTGAAGGGGGTGATGAGAGTGGCACGACAGTGGAAGATGCGGGGGTATAAGAAGTGTGTGAGCAGAGACGATGGGGAGAATAGTGACGAGGAGGAGTCTAGTGATGATGATGAAAATTCTGATAGCGGTTCAGATTCCGAGGACGAGAAGGTTGATAGACGGTCGAAGAAAAAGAAGTATAAGAGGATCGAGAGACATTCCGGGAGGGACCATGCTGAAAAGTCTAACAAGAAGGGTCATAGCCACGAGGATAACTCTCTACGCGAAGAGATGAAAGCATTACGTGGAGCGGTACAGGATTTGATGAACACCCAGAAGACTCAACCAAGTAGATCGAACAATATGACCCGCCCAGACGAAGACATTGTTCAATTGGAAAGCTATGCAGTGAACCAGCCATATGGAAATTACCCACAACAGGAAAAATTCGGGTATTCTCCATTCAGCCAAAGACAGTTCACCAACCATCCACCTTCTTATCCCAATAGGCGCGGTTACGGTCGTCAACATAGTGGGGCAGATTTGAGTCTTGCGAATGGGAGAGCGCAGGTGACTTCCCGCATAGGACCGGCTACGTCGGAAACACTACAAGCCTCTTACCAATCATCTCCTGAAGGGAATTCTTCAGTGCAGCCCATTGTTGGACCAGGTGGTGTGCTTTATTACCCAGTGCGAAATACGTTTGTATGCTACCATTGTGGTGAAGAAGGGCACATGCGTCCTTATTGCCCGCAACTGCGATCATCTGGCCAGCATTCTACGTTTGCGGAATACAGACGCAGGGATCCACCATGACCAGACGATACTTTACCACCAACACAACTGCCACCACCCCCTACAAGTAGTGCAGAGAAAGCTGTCAGTATTGTCGAAATCGCCACGGCGTCATCAGCTTTTGATGGAGTCAAAGTCAGGGAGGTGACTGCGGCAGAGGTTGATGAAAAGGCGTTGATGCGGTTTATCAATATAGTTGGAGAGGACGATGAAGACAATGATGACGATGACAGTGAGGTTTCTGATATTGAGGCACCGGTGATGTCAGGCGAGCGTGCGAGACACTTTAGTGAGTTGCCACAGTAGGTTGATGGTGAGGCTGGACCAGCAAGCCAGAGACCAAGAACCAACGAAGCTGCCAAAGGTGTTCCAGTTGCCCGCACCATCAAGCAGACAGTACCAAGGACGAAGCGCAAACCGATTCGCATGATGGCAGGAAGAGAGAAGTTCGATTTTGTTTGTGCCTTTAGAGACGCACCAGTGCAAGGTCTGAATTAGGGCTCCTTCTTCGACCTAGCGCCTAGCGTCAAAAAGGACATCTGTCGGTTGTTGGTACTGGAACGTGCGAAAGGTCACGAGCGTGGTGGAGCAAAGAGACGTGGCAAGAATGTTTCTGTAGACGCAGCAACACAAGACACTTATGGGGAAGATGATGTGCATACAGTTGCTACGGATCGAGATCTTGGGGACATTACCAATTTCTATACTAGCGGAACAATAAAGATGAGCAAAGAGAATTACCGAATCACCCATGTGTTGGTGGATGCGGGCTCTGTGGTCAACCTGATGCCCATTAAGCTGTTGAAAGTTATTGGTGCAAAATTGGTCTAGACAAACGGGATGGTGATACTCACAGCTACAAGGGCTCTGGCACGGATTGCCTACTTTACCGATTTACGCATTACTGTAGCAGGGGTAACCTGTGATCTACGTGTGTACGCCCTTCCTGCTGAATATAACCCGACATATCCGATGTTACTGAGTGGCCGTTGGCTCCAAGCTGTGAGAGCGAAGGGAGATTACACAAATGGCCGTTATTACATCATGAGTCGGCACGGTACTCGAGTACAGATTCCAAGCAATGACAAAGACAAAGATATGGGTCGGAAAAATGAGAATCGGCGTCGTCCGCGTGTGCCAATCGTGTTGAGAGACAAGGAAGTAGAGAGAAGTCAGTTGGCATTGAAGATAGAGGAAGAATTGGAATTGCAGGAGACCCAAGGCAATGGGTTCTTTGAGCAGCTAGTTCGGCGGATTTTACAAGAGGCGGAGAAGCAGTTGAGGGAGGAGAATGAAGAGGAGAATGAGTATTCCGAAAATAGTGGGTTGTCAGAGAATTCGGAAAACAAATTGCACCAGTTAATGTTGTGAGCCGTTTGGCTGGTGAAGAAGAAGTATCTAGTGTTACAGATGTTATAGGTTAACAATTTGCTGATGAAAAGGATGATGATGACAGTAGGGTCAAAGATGAGACTGAGGATGATGTTAGTTCTAAAGGCATGGATGTACTTAGTGGAAGCGAAAGTGTTGTGCATCAAGCATCTGTTACGATGGAGAATGATTTGTATGGTGGATTAGATGTGGGATTGCTTGGCCCGGATGATGTTTGTTTTGTCAGAGAGGTTGGATGCTGGAAAGGAAGTAGAGATGATTCTTTGATGATGAATACATTGGAGGGAGAGAGAAAAAGAGGTAGCACTGAGGTGAGTACGACCGATGATGAGAAGAAGGAGTTTTATGCTTTGGAGACGTTCGTCAATATCGCAGAACCAATCCAAGTTCCTGAGGAGTATGATCGGTGTTAGATAACCCAAACAGAGGAGGAGGTATTCGGGAAGGTTTGGCAGTTTCCTACGGAGTGAAGACCGGCAGAATACTGGAAGGAGTTGAGGGAGGAGCTGGAGATGGATGAAGTAGTGGCTTGGTTTAGGACGAAGAAAATTACTTTGTGGGAGCAGTTAACAGAGAAGGAGAAGAAGCAAGAAATGCTGTTACTCTACACATGGAAGGACGTTTTTGCGAACAAACTGGAAGATATGCCGATGACCGATCTGGTGGAACATCCGATTCCTGTCTGGCCGGGAGCGCAGCCGAGACGTGCGAAAGACAAGGTTTATACCAAAGAGGAGCAGGATTGGTTGGAAGTTAATATGCCAAAGTTGGAAAAGGCAGGCATTATTGGGCGATCAGAATTACCATGGTCACATCGCACGAAGTTCGTCAGAAAGAAGAACGGCGGTCTAAGAATGGTTCATGTTTTTTGCCCAGTTAACGAAGTTACCATGGTTTCAAGCTACCCAATGAAACGGATCGAGCCTATCATAAACAATTTGATGCAGGCAAGGTTTTCAATCTACTTCCAAGCCGATGCCGCGAACGGCTTTTGGGCAGTAAAAATGAAGCCATCACATGCCTACAGAACAGCTTTCTCGACGCATAATGGACAGTGGCAATATTTGAGGATAGGACAGGGTTTGACAGGCGCTCCGTTGACATACGTACGATTGAAAGACATTTTCAGTAGTGCAATCCCAAGCCCAAATCCAGAGCTGTGCCTGAATAGATGTTCAGAGGGGGCATTCGAGTGTTCCGTTGATGATGAGTTCGGTGCACATACTACGTTTTCATCACTTTTCAATTTCTTACACAACCATTACTGCTCTCGTCTTCTGGCGGCTAGGATTACTCTTGAAGACTCCAAATCAGGCTTCTTCCTGGAGAAAATAAACCCTTTGGGATATGAGAGTGACGGTAGCGGTCTCCGGCCATCCCTAGATAGGGTGAAAGCGATTTGGCAGTACCCACGGCCAACAAACCTTGCAGAGATTGAAGCGTTCCTCTATATGACAATATTTTTACCTCAGTTTATACCTGGATGGGCAGAGTATGCCAAGTAACTGAAGAGGGCGATACAGTACAAGACTGCGGTTAAGGTTGATAGTGTAGAGGCAGCAACGTGAACGTCTGTTAAATGAGCACGTTCCCAAAAGACCGAGTGTGGAATAAAATGGCAACAAGAGCAGGAGACTGCATTCCAGGCTATTAAACAGGCGATTGTCGAAAATGTGGTTTATGGAGGTGACGAGACAAAGCAGTATCATCTGATGACTGATGCGTCATTGTATGCGATTGGTGGAGTGCTGTTCCAGTTTCCCGATCATCCAGCTGGCATGACCTTGTCCGCAAAAATCAGAAAGGATATGAAAGTGGTTATGTTTATCTCCAAGATGCTCGCACCAGCAGAAACTCGATATTCAACAACGGAACGTGAGGCACTGGCAGTCCTGAGATGTTTGGAGGAAGTGCGCTGGCTTGTCTTGGGTTCGCCGTTCCCTACTAAGGTTTACACAGACCATCAAGCATTGTTGGGGTTACTAAGAAAAGATGATGCCCACGGACTGATTGAACGATGGCAGGTTAAACTCTCTGAGTATGATGTTGAATACATACATATCCCTGGAAGAGAGAATGTTGTAGCAGACGGGTTAAGCCGGATGAGGAGTAAGGAAGTTGAGGGTGGAAATGTTAAGGTTGAGAAAGAATCTGGGGAGGTACTGGCGGTAGAAAAAGAGGAGATATTGAATGAGTGGAGAGAGTGGCTGGAGGACGAGTGGTATGGCGAGGTAATATACTACAAACTTTTCGTTGATTTGGAGGGATTTCAAGATGAAAACGGAGAGTCATTATCGACACACAAGAGACGGCTTGTTCGACAGAAATCCAAGGCGTATCGGTTACTCGATGAAACCCAAGTGAAATCCACATGGACAGAGATTGACGGCACTGCGCTAAAGGTATCCCGGCGGCTCATTTATGTAGAGAAGAATGGGAAGGAGGCCTTTTATATCCGGCAAAAGCAGGTTCCTGACATTCTATACTATCTCCATGATTGTCATAGACATTTCGCGGCTGGCATTCTAACCTGAACCCTCATTGGACGCTACTACTGGCCGACAAGGTGGAAGGATGTCAACATTCATTGCGCGACATGCCCGAGCTGTCAGTTAATCGGGCCCTTGAAACCGTCTGTTAGCCAGATGGCAATTGTCCATCTCCAACCATTGGATATGATGGGGTTTGATTTTGTCGGAAGATTTCCTGATACACCTAGAGGAAATAGGTATATTATTATCGGTGTCGACTATTTCACACGCTTCCTGTTTGCACAAGCAGTACCACATAGCCAAGGAAAATCTGCAGTTGCACTTCTCATGCGAATAGTCAAGTTGTTAGGTTGGCGCAGAGCGGTATACACGGATAACGGAGCTCATTTTGTCTCCGGCGAGTTTGCGAAAACGTTACAGAAATATCATGTGGTTCATCTGCCAGCACCAAAGTCACACCCGCAGTCGGTTTGCCTTCCAGAACGTTATGTCCGGCTACTAGTCGATGGTTTCAAAGTTACTGTGATGGTGAGTAAGGCAAATTCTGCGGATTGGGACCTCTACCTTGATGCGGTCGTCTATTCCATTAATACGCGAATCTTAACTGTACACGGATTCAGTCCAGCGGAATTATTGTTTGGATACAACCCAAACAGAATTGGTTGGGATGCGTCTCCTGCCTCCGAGCGGGCAGTCTCAGTTATCATGAATGCGGTGGCAGAGAACCTAGACCTGTGGAGTTTAGAATAAGAACTTGCGGCTAGACAACTTGAGCGGCTGGCAAAAATTGTAGAGCGACGCACTGAGGCAGCAGAGAAGATAGTTCAACAAGCCGATAAGAACATAGAGTTGGAGAAGAGACCACGTTTTCGTGCGCCGGAGGCTGGCGATCTAGTCCTGCTGAGACGGTTCCTTCTCGGCCAGCGCAAAGGGAATAAGCTGGAACCACGGTGGGAAGGACCCTATCTTCTCGACAAACTCGCTTGGCACAACAATACTGGGCGGCTCTACGATATTAATACACGAGAACTCGTCAAAGTCAAGAAGGGCGGCCTGAAGGATCGTGTTCACCTAAAGATTTAAAACTATACCTTACTCGCCGTGATACTGGTGAAACAAACTTGGTGGATTTACTGGAGTACGGAGGAGAGAGATCAGAGAAGGTGGGAGAGGTGTATGATCTTGGAGGAGACGCTATGGGAGGAAGGGCCCGCAATGGCGGTAAACTACATGTAAGGTGGTGGGATCAAGCCCAGGCCGGACTTGGAATACTTGTGAGAGCGGGAGAATCATAGCGGGTCATTCGGATGTGGGATTAGCTAGCTGGTGAGATGTTTCAGGGGTGGATTTGTTTGTTGTGTTTCCTTTGGATTGATACATGTTCGTTTGCCTTCCGGGAGCGAAGGCTAGAGAGGGAGAGGACCCTTGTGGACTAGGGTGATACTTTAGGGTTGTTTGGTGGTCTCATGGAGAAATTTCTCCCTCTGTGACTTGCCCACTGGTAGATAGCTTGGCGTGCCTGGTTTTCTCTTCATAGGCCATCTTTGTGTTTCCTTAGCTAGACAAGTACAACCACACCGTCAATACAACGATCTATCCACGGTTACTTCATCTCCTTTGGGCTTAGCCTTCCTTGGTTTTATCCTTTCCTCTATCGGAGACTTTACACAGCGGTTGCCAGAGTCCAATTTTATCATTCCTATCTCACGGTATAGCTAGCAGGTCACGAACAGGAAATACACCAGTCATTAGTGCGTGGTCGACACACCATCCGCCTGGGGAAAGGAAAGGAGAACCTCCCACACCGGTATTTGATAATATATCGTGGGGGGGCAAAAAAAGGGTACGACTCCGTACGAGTAAGTATGATAATTTGACCTTTGATTCGTGGATGAGGGGGAGAAGGAAACCCGACGCACCACCCACCACCTGCCACCTCCCACCTCTCACACCCACCACCTACCACCCAAACCACCACCCACTCAACTCCCTACATTTTTCTCCTTACTTGTGTGACTGCGGAAAAAACAAAAACAAAAAAGAAAAGGTCATGGACATTGGGCACAGTTCAAAGACGCATCTACGTATGATGGAAAGGTAGAAAGGTTCACATGCAGACCAAGTTAGATATCATGTTCTACTGAGCCTACAGTGTATTCTCGCAGGAAGGTTGGGTTCGTACCGTACAATACATGCAGGGCCTGGCCGACTGTCCTTCGCCGTCAACTTAAAGTGTGGCGATTTAAGTGTGGCGATTTCTGCGGGGCTGGGTGGTTTGGAGGGTCTCCGTGTCCTCTCGTTTGTTCGGTTGCCCCACCCCCATTGTTCAAGTCGCTTCGATCCGGCTATTTTGCAACAGCATGTGGTATGTATGATACTGTATTTGGGTACCCTCTCCGCTACCCGTACCGCACAAATAACAGGTACGAGTAGCAGAAAACGATTTGGCACTCGCATTTTCTGCTACTTCTTACCTGTGCGGTACTTGCGTGTTGCAAAAGTTTGCGGAGGTGTGGAGGTTAGGCTTGTCATTTTTCAGCAGGACCTCCCACCCAACCCAGCGCCCAACCGGACTACAGTGCATTTTCACACGAACTTTTGCAAGGCGTACGTAGACTACTCGAGTATTATGTTCTGTGCAGCACAGCATTTACTGCAATAACTTTGCTTGTCCGCACCGTAAATTATTCACGATGTGCAGATCACGCTATTCCACCAACATATGGGAGGAGGAAATGAACAAGGGGACACAGCGAATCGCAGCGAATGATGGGCAAAAGAAATCTGGTGGCAAATCTCGAATCCCGTAGGGCTGTTCGGTGTCCCCCCCCTGTTCGTGGTCTCTCTACGAGTATCCTATGCTCGTATGCTCTTTGCGGTGCTCACCGGTTGGGACTATGTTCCGGCAGCGGCCATCGCGAGAGGTAAGGAGAGAAAAAAGAAAAAAGGGAACGGGTAGTGCATGTGCACTCGTACGTGTAGCAGATGAGGAGGTTGCTATACAAGTACCGGTACAGGTACTCGAGTACCCGAGTACAGAAATGTGGCGTTTAGTAGAGAGTTTCAAGTTTTTTATTATTGTTGTGAGAGGTTTGAGGGGGAAGTGAATATGGATGCAGAACAGAGGGCCGTCCAATGAATTTCCGTAGCTATTCATGATATCGTAGATGGACAGAATTCCCCTCTCTTTCTCCCAACGGAGAGGGTGCATGAAATGTCTCGTCTGAGGACACACAGGCAGCAATCCTCAGGGTGCGATTTCCAGTACCGACAAGTAATTGGGAGCCTGAGTAGGGCTAAATCCACGGTAGCGCCATGTCCAAGTATCACGCTCTACAAGTACGCCATATGCACGATGCGCTCGAGGAGAAAAGTCACTCATAAGTTACACCGTATCTCCATTCGAAAGCCCTTTTGAATCCACTCTTGAAGATATATTTGGGGCAGGGCACTGGGTCGCTTGGAAAAGTGCATAGTGCACAGTAATTCTGGTAATTCAATTGCGTATCCTAGGAGCGTTGGCTCAGCTGGCTGTAAGGATCGACCTGGAGCTGCTGCTGCCATGCATAATAAGGGTGGCCCAGTGATAGGTGGATCCACGCCCAGACAGAGGTTGGCTTCAAATGTAAGAGGCCGACGGGACAATCTACGCATCATGCTGGCGCTCGTCGCCTGCCATGGGCTGACAGGTTTATGGCCCTTGGGGGGGGGGCGCTTTGGTGATCCAACCCCATTGTTGCACGGTACGGTATGGTGCTATCCCAGTACTGTACTCGTACAATGCCAAACCCGTAGCATACATGATATTATTATGCTGGAAACTATTGCTCGGTCACGGTATTTCCACGCAATGCGTCCACCCGAAGCCGGCGCCCACAAAGGGGGGGTTTTTTTTTTTGGAAAATCTTGGCTATGGAGAGCGATTGTACTCGGGTGCTCCCGGTATCAAGCATTCAAACACAAGTTTCCCCCCCTTTCTTTTGACCACCCGTAAGAGTACTCTAGACTCAATCCCGCTGCAAGTTCTCCGGGCTCCCGCCCCGCTCGTAATTTCCGATGTGGACGTAGAGATACGGTAGCGCTTGCACAAGTACCCAGTGTCACCTTACCTCAACCAAGACGAGGACCCGGACGCCACCGGCATCCGACTACATACAAGTACCGGCACTCAGGTACGAGTATTCACTCACTATGCGATCGGTGGAAATCGCAGGATGCCAAGTAAAAATACCATCCATTAACCCCTCAACGGCAACAACTAAAGCAACGAGGTATCACGACCGACACATACACCTTTATGGAAGGGGTATCCGGGAAGTGCAGACTGTTCAAAGCTATGGAAACCGCTCACGATTCAATTCTAATAATATCCGAGGTGATGGCTATCGTCGTCGTCGTCGTCCCTGCCGTCATCTTATCGCCGGAGATGAAGTGGAAGAAATCATCGATGACTCCTTTGCTGCCATCATGAAATTAGAGTGGAGGTGTTTGTTGTTGAGCCTCGTGAGGCTTTCGACCATTTCATCCCGGCATTATTCAGCTGTTCAAGGACTGGTTTCTGGGGTGGGTTCCTAATTTAGTTTGTCATATGCAGACGAGTACTGTACAGTACTGTACAGGTATGGCAGGGCGACGCTAAGGTTAGTACCACTCCTGCACTCTTGCACGTGGCGTCTTGTGGCGCCCAGTTGACCCGCTCACCCCAATTTGCTCACAAAAACTACAAGTACGAGTACTCGTACAGTATCATACTGCCGGTACAGGATGGTGCTGGTGGTCGGCGTTGCGTGTAATTTAGACATAGCTTGTTGTGGCTTGCCATCCTTCGTACTCGAGTGGTTGTAACTCTTTATTAGCTGACTCATAGAAGGCCCTCCCCCTCCCCCTCCTCCTCATCGCTAATACTTGTATAGTACTGTATGTGGTCGTCGTCTACTCGTACAGCTCTGCTCGAAACGGCGCCCCGGATATTGCAAGCTTCCTTTGCGCCCGATACTCGTAAAATGCCACACCACAAGCCACCGAGGTATATTTTTCCCTTCAGACGTGAACCTCCGCCAGGCGCAAGACAATAACCTACCCTCCCACGCTCCTACTAAAACCACCCATAACTCATCGTGACTGCTGGTGACCTCTCACAAAACCCGTTGCTATGAGACATACCGTAATCCTATTGCACGTACGAGTACTTGTTCTGCGCTGTCACTCTCCGATGGGCACTTCTACATAGCTCGACGAATACTTGAGCGGGAACCAGAACGTAGTGTTCCTTGTTACCCTGCCTTGGCTGATCCGCTTTCAAATCAAATACGGTACCCACCCTTGTTCGCAATGGTACCCCCCCCCAAAAAAAAAAAAGAAAAAACTGTGCCAGCGCTCGGACGCTGTCTATCATATGGCGCTGCCGGGAAATTTCTGACGAATGGTAGCCGTGAGCAAGTGCGGAGTGGGAAGGTGGGGAGTGAGTAAGCGAGGGAACAGAAATAGGCTATGTCTCGGGCGATCATTGAATTGGCTCATTGCTTGCCATATGATGTGAGGGACCGAGCGGGTGCAGGCCATCGGCCGTCGGCCCCTCCCTAAAGTTGCCGACGCCGTGGCGGTCCGGAGGCGCTAATTCTCTTTATATTTTAATAGGTTGTAGTCGGGTGTCTGCATAACTGGATCCATAGGGCAATCGCAGTCGACGTCGGCAACCGTCCACTCAGTCTGATGATGAGGCATCTGACACGTCCTGTCTTACTGTCTTCGTTACGGGGAGATTGATTGTGGGAGCCCGGATCCTCGTATGTAGTCGAGTACAGTCGCACCTCGCTATCCCGGATGGCCGTTTTTCACGGATTTCATCCGGGACAACGGGGTGTCCGGAACAACGGGGTCATGGAAAATACAGAAATTTCAGGGAAAAAAAGAAAGAAGAAAAAAAGAAGAATCTTTATTTCCATTCTCCGGAGAATGGCTTATTTCAACAAATATTCGTATGCAGAATTGACCCCACTAGTCTTCCACTTTGTAGGCACGCAGGTAGCATGTTCTTCATCCTCCTCTTCCTCACTATTGCTGCCAATATAAGAAATTGGTTCCTCCTCTCCTTTGATGGCCATAGGCATTTTCCCCTTTCCACCTCGTATATGCACTGGGCCACTAATATGGCAGGACAGGGGTTGCTCGAGAGTTGGGATGGTAGGACGAAAGAACTGGCGAAACGTAGTCTGCTGGGTTTGGCAGGTATTCCGGTAACTGTAATTTGTTAGATGCTAAGTCTCAAGAGATATAGGATAGAAAAGGGTATACCGAAGAAGAGCGGAATGAAGCTTATGGGTGGTGGAAATCAGTTCTTCTACAGAGAGGGTATTATGACTCAGGAGAGGCAGGCGAGTGACCGGAAGAGTCTGGAGAAATCGTTGAACCTCAAGGCTGTAGTGGGCAGCTGTCTCTACTCCGATTACCGGGAGTATGGTAATATCTTCAGCATCGCTCTCTGGCTCACTCGGATCCAAATTCTCCCGTGTGTGTAGTAAGATACCGTTAGCAACGGCATCCTGCACAATAGCCCGAACGTCAGGACAAGTGCTAGTATCCAAAGACCAGCGAAATTCCTCCTCATCCTCAAAGAAATCCTCCAAGTTCTCAACCCGATCAACTCCATTTTCTCTTAATAGACTAAGGGCTTGATGGCATTCATGTTGTTCAGTACTGATAAACTGATCAACTGGGGAGAGGGCATTGCAATTAGTTTGACTGCTGAGCCCGGTTCCGGGTTTGAAGGGCCTCGTAATTGCGGCCTTTCTCCAGCAGTGAATAATTGTATCTTGAGTTACAGCATCCCAAGAATCAGCGATAAGATAGATTGCGTGTAAGATATTAATCTTCGAAGGTGCTTCGCCATGGGAATTAAAATGCTCAACCATGAATTGAGCATAACGTCTTTGATAGGCTGCCTTGAAGGAGGCGATGATACCAGCATCCAAAGGCTGCAGAAAGGGTATGGTATTTGGTGGGAGGTAAACTAAAGTAACATGACTGAGGGTAGGAGGTGGAGGTCCTTTGTAGTCAATTGGCGGTGATGTTGGCGGTGGATGAGTTGGGCAGTTGTCTGTAACAAGTGCTATATGCCGCTGAGAAATTCGCATTTCATCATTTAGTCCTCGTAGAAATTCATACCAAAGTGTCACGATTGGTGACTAAGCAAGGCAGAATTTCGCATGACTCATAGTTATGAGTC
>QFET01018254.1:0-18329 GCA_003316355.1 Tuber calosporum | reverse complement strand
AATAGTATCTTCAGGGTCCCTTTGGGATTCTCGAGATACTTGGGAGTAGGTTACATTTCTTCTCTCTAGGGTCTTCTTGTATTTGGTCTTCATCAGCTGGGGTGTCGTCATAGATCCTTGACAGTGCATCAGCAAGGACATTGTCTTTGCCAGGTCTGTGTATGATATCGAAATCATAAGATTGCAGAAACATGTGCCATCTACTTTGGCGGTAAGGTAGCTCAGTCTGCTTGAAGATAAAGGATAGTGCCTTGTTGTCAGACACAACAGTGCACTTGGTGCCATATAGAATCGGATGGAATGCCTCAATGGCATCCACAATCGCTAAAAGTTCCAATTTATGGACAGGGTAGTGCAGCAGAGTTGTAGCAAACTTTCATCTGTGGAATGCGGCAGGGTATGCTTCCTCAGGGGTGGCTCCTTGGCCAACCCATGCTCCTGATCCAACCTTAGAGGCGTCAGTAATAAGGTATATTGGATCAGCTGATGTCTTATATGAGATGGGGTGGAGCGGAATTGTCTCCTTGGCCAGGCGCTTAACCTGTTTGAAGGCTTTCTCATGCAGGGGTCATCATTCAAATACATCTTGGGAGATTAGGTCTGAGAGTGGGGCAGTGGTGGAGGCAAGGTGTGGAAAGAACTGTGCATGATATATCACAACTCCAATAAAGGTCTGAACATCCTTTTGCGATTTTGGTATGGGCCAGTCTTAGATGGAGCGAATTTTTTCAGGGTTTGCATGAATTCCCCTCTCATCTATAACATGTCCTAGGAGTGAGAGCTTGGTGGCGAACAATTTGTACTTTGCTGGGGATGCTTTGATCTGGTGCTGCTTCAGTCTTCCTAAGACTGATCTGATGTGCGAAATATAGTCCTCAACTGTTCCTGAGTAGATTGTAATGTTATCCATGTATGCCCAAACGAATTTTCTAATGAATCCATCTAGGACAAATTCTATAACTCTCATAGATGTAGCAGAGGCGTTAGCATCTCCTTGTAGCATAACTCTGCATGTAAAGGATCCAAAGGGGGTCTTGATGGTGTTATATTTCTCATCGCTGGGGAGAACTCGAATTTGGAAGTACCAGTTTAATAAGTCTAAGGTGGATCTTAACTTTGGTCTGGCAACAGTTCTGAGTATCATGGCTGGGTTTGAAATCGCTCCATGGTCCTTGATAGTAATATCGTTTCTGGGGACAAGGTCTCCAAGCAGTTGTTACAAACCTATCCCTAGTCTGCCGAATAAGGAACTCTATCTTCTTTAACTGCAACAGGTAACGAGACGTACCGCTCATCTTGCCGCTCGTCAGGTCTCGTAGCCAATAGTTGCCTTGGGAACGCTAAGTCCTCTCACTCCTAGCCCTTGCGACTGCTCCTTATTGATACGTTCCTTGTATCAACTTTCGGTTAGTGATATAAATAGATGGTCGTAATAAGAATCAAGTATAGATTGAACAAATAGGCAAAATATAACATAGGAAGTAACAAAGGTGGTTGCTTGAAGAGCTAACTATCTGTGTCCGTGACCCACCTTATATAGGCGCTCTTCCCACAACCCTAACCCTGGAACTTTACTATGAGTCACCTCCTTACTATGACTGCTGTGTGAGTCATAGTATAACATACATCCTATGACTCATAACTTGAGTCATAGTCTACAATCCCCTTAGTATCAAAATCTAGAAAAGGTCATGTGCGCTAATCGTGTCTCATGCGTGAAACCCCTGACTCATACTTATAGTAAGGTGCGAAACTCATAACTTCATATGACCTCACAATCGTGAGTCATGAAACTATAAACATATATCAAACCAATAAAATATCATAATCATAAATGATTTTACAAATCGTGAGTCATGTAATATATTCCATACTGCTCTGTCACGATTTGTGACAATAGCTCCTCTCTCCTTTCAGCTTGAGTCCCATCAAGCTATTAACCAAGTTTCATTACTTGGTTCCCAAATCCTTTCGCATCGCAATGGAACCTCAGTAAAATCTGTTCCATTGTGCGTAACTGTTTCCTGACCTTTCCAATGTCAGGTCTGCCACCTTGATGGTTCGTTTTTGGTGCGCAATGGTGGTCTGTTGTGCTTAGTGAGACTCCTGTTGGAGTTTAAGCGTTCCTTAGGCTTCCTCCAGGTGTATTTCCAAACCTGTAATCTTTCTGTAGAGGTATTCAATATCTGCCTGTATATGTTGGCTTTCTGTATCATCGTTTCGGGTATCTTCGCCCCTCTCCAACCTTCCCCTCTGGACTCTCATGCGCTGAGCATCCTTCCTTCTCAGTACCTCTCTTTTTCCCCACGCCTTGCGGTAGCATCCCCGCTGAATCTTCGCATCCCAGTGGGCTCGACAATTATTTCTGTAACACTACTCCTATCTCGTTTCGGCATGTGGTTGTTTTGGTTAGTAACTGGCCCCTTCCTTGTCTCCTCTATGGACGTTGCAATCCTCGTTATAGCATGCAGTCTAGCTCATCGCGTTGTGTTCTGAAGTCTTTTGCCGGTCCTCAACCGTCGCATAACTTGGGCTAGTTGGAGTAATATCTCGCCTTGGGTCTCCCCAAGCATCATTCGTTGCTTCTTGTTTGATTTCTTCCCTGCCTTGCATTATCTGGGTATCGTTCATGAAAGTGTTTGATTGCATTTTCTGCATGTTCGAAGTTTTCTGCTGGGTACCAAACTTTATCGTGATCAGGAGAATATCCTGTCGACTTCGCTCGATACTGGAGTTTACCGTAATGTAGTTGTGAGTCGACTATTTCCTAAAGTTCGTATTCTGTTTCTCCTTCGATTTCGATTGGTGGTGGAGGTAACTGGATTTGTAATAGGAATCTTTGATCTTAGTAGGGTTCGAGAAATGAGCTGTGGATGGTGTTGTATATTTCTATCGATGGGAGAAAGTCCAGCTTATATGCACTGTTCCCCACTGTCGCCAAGATCTTGAAGGACCCCATCTTTCTGTAATCAAGTTTCTTGTATGGTCTTGTAGTCCTTACATTCCTTGGTAGGAACCATACCAAGTCTCCTGATTTCAAATTCGGATCGGGGTTTGTCAGTTGATCGTAATTTTCTTTCTGTCGAAGTTGCGCGGCAACCATCTCCTCGCGTATGGCATCGTGGGATTGGTTCATTTCGTTCGCCAGTATCTTCCGATTCGGTATCAGATGATCACTTGCATCATGTTCGGGTGTTCTCCGTAATTTGCAAAGAATAGTATTGTCCTAATTGTTTCTTGTTTTCCGTTAATGTATGCAAACTCCGCAAAAGGTAATAGTACGTTCCAATTATCCTGTTGATAATTGACGTATGCTCAAAGGTATTCTTCCAGGATAGCATTGGTTCTTTCGGTCTATCCATCCGTTTGCGGGTAGTAAGCCAGGCTCAGTTTCCTTTCTTTTCCCTACCTCTGGGCTGTCTCCTTCCATAGGTCCGAGGAGAACAGTGTTCCCCTATCCGTGATGATATCATGCAGTAGTCTATGTAACTGACAGATTTCTTTCGCACAGGTTTGCGTGAATTGTTTTGTAGTCATATCTTTCTGGCAAGCAATAAAATGACTCATTTTTGTCAGTCTGTCGATGACTACCAAGATCGCATCGATGCCGTCCGATTCTGCTAAATCCGTTATAAAATTCCTAGATATCAACTTCCATGGCTTATCTGGTACTTCGTTTGATTATAGTTGACCATCCAGAGCATGTCGGGATGATTTCGTTCTTTCACAAATGTTGCAATTTTTGACATATTTCTTGATCGTTTTTCGCATTCCAGGCTGGCAATAACTGCGGTTTATAAGTTCCATAGTTTTTGCAGTTCCTCTGTGTCCAGCCTGCAGAATGTCGTGATTCCTTCTAATAAGTTCCGTCCTTATCTCTTCCTCTTCTGGTACCGAAATTTTGTCCTTGTACCATAGGCAATCATCCTTCTATCGACATAGCCCCAGGGCTACATCCTTCATTTCTTTTGTTCCTTGTTCCAACGCTTTCCTTATCTCTTGTATGTGGGGATCCTTCACACTTTGTTCCTTAAGCTTTATTATCTCTTCTCTGTGAAAGCTAATCGTATCCATTTCCTGTATTCTTATCTCCTCAAAGTATTTTTCTTGTTGTAGTAGGATCCTTTGGTTCTGTTTGATCCTGTCGTTATCTCCTTCTGGTGCATCTTGACTTCTCCTTGTCAATGCGTCCGGTTAGCTACTTTCCTTTCCTGGCCGATATTCAATCCGTATATTATACTGGCTTAACTTCTAGTTCCACCTATCTGTCGTTCATTAAGATCTTTTGTTGTCATTAAAGGAACCAAGTTCTTATAGTCAGTGAGGATCCTTGTCTTGTGATGGCTTCCCAACAAATATCTTCTCCATTCTTTGAGTGCCTGTACTATGGCCATTAGTTCTTTGTCATGAATATCGTAGTTGTATTACGCATTGGTCATTGTCTTTGATCGGAATGCCATCGGCAGCCATTTCTCCTCTTCGCACTGTTGCGATAAAATTACCGAACAGACGTACTTCGATGTATCTGTTTCGTTCATGATCGGTCTTTCAGGATTGTAATGGGTGAGTACAGGTATCGAAGTAATTTTTTGTCTCATCATATCAAATGCCTCGCTTTCCGCTATTCCCCACTTCCCTTTTGCATTTTTCTTTGTCAGATCTTGTCGAGGTTTTGCTGTCCTGCTAAACCCCTCGATGAATCTTCGCTAAAAGTTTCAGAATCCCAAGAATCTTTATATATCGGTCTTGTTCTTCGGAATTGCCCATTCTCATATGGCTGCCATTTTGATAGGCTCCATCTGGACTCATTCTCGGTCACTAATAAATCCTAAGTATTCCACTTCTGTCTTGTGGAATTCACACTTAGTTGGCTTGATCCTCATTCCGGACATTTCAATCGCTTCCAGGATCTTTCCCACGTCATTCTAGTGTTGTTCCATTGTTTCTGAGTACACCAATAGTCATCCAAATATACTATGCAGCATATGTCCAAGAATCGGTATAACCTTTGATTGATCTATCTCTGGAATGTTGCCGGTGCGTTGGTCAAGTCGAATGGCATTACGATGTATTCGTAAGTTCTGTATCATGTCGCGAATATAGTTTTCCACTCGTCTCCTTTCTTGATTTGCACATTATGGTATGTATCCTTAATATCAAGCTTCGTAAAGTATCGGGCACTGTTTAGACTATCCAAGGCTTCGCCAATGAGTGGTAGTGGGTACTGATCTTTTTTTGTAACTTGATTAAGTCCTTGGTAATCCCCGCATAGTTGGAATTTTCTGTCTTTCTTCTTGACGAAAAGGATGGGTGCTCCTGTTTCCACATAGGAGTCTCGTATCCATCCTCTTTCCAGATTCAGTTTCAAATAGCTTCTCAATTCTTCCAGTTCAGCCACTCCTAGTAGATATAGCCTCTTTGCTGGTATTGTCTTTCCATTTTCTATGTTAATCTCATAGTCTACTCCCTTTCTGTAAGGCGGTAACGTGGTATTTTCTTTTTCTTCGAAGAGATCCAGGTATTGGTGATATACCTATGGTATCATCTGTTCCAAGGGTTCTTTCTTTGGGTACTTTTTGGCCTTAATAGCCAGTTCGGTACTGAGATTTATTGCCTTCAAATCGCATTGGCGGTCCTTCTGGTACTACTTAAGGATGCCTGTTGTCTCCCCTCATCTGTAGAACTTCCCAAAGGCTTGAGCCGAGATCTTGCAGATCTCTATTCGTTCCTGGTCCGTTTTTGTTTCTTCCTGGGTAACCTCTGATTCGTTTCTGTCCTGGTTTCTTTTGTGGTCCATACTACCGAATCCTTTATCTTCTCATTCAGTCTTTACAGGTTTTTCGACTTTCTTGAATTCCCCGTGCAGGTATTTCTCACATATCAGTTGTGCTATCCTATTACCAAAGTTGACTGTGTAGTCTTCATCCCCAAGGTTCACCATTAGTACCTTCAGTTCACCTGGATAATCCGCATCTATTACACCCTCGTTGGTTGTAAGCCTGTTCTTGACTGCTAACCCGCTTTGTGGTGCAATGCGCCCATAAGTGCCCGGTGGTAATCCGATGGCTATTCCGGTTTGGATGACTTCTTGCTGTTTGGCTTGATACCGCAACTCTTTCCTTAGGGTACAGGTCGTGTCCTGCAGCCCTCACTGAGCCTTTTGTCGGCTTTTTCACCTTCTTAGTTAGCCTTCTGACTAGGATCGGTTAAATAATCCTCTTTTGTCTGGACTGTTGAGAACTTCATATCCAATTTCTCCTCTAGGGATTGCACTTCTGGGACTGTGAAGACCCTTGATGACTCTTTTAAACACTAGGTCGTGTATCTCTCACTATCAAACGTGATGGTCCCCTTTCCCCAATCAATTGCAGGGTTATGTTTTCTCAACCATGACATTCCAAGATCTGCTTCTTGGTTTTGTAAATTTGCCACTCAGAATGTAATCATTTCCCTATGATTACTGATGTCCATAGGTACTGTCTTCGTATGGGTAACTGGACCCATCGCGCTGAGTTTACCATACGCCAGGTAAATCGCACGTTGTTGTTTGTGTAATATGTGTACATGTTCCGGTACCTCTATTCCCACTCTCGTTAGCCTTTCCTTTGTCAGATTACATTCATTTGATTTGATATCTTTTGTTTTGATTTCCCTACCGGAATCTCTAGATTCCGGCGTCCTGATTACTGTATGCTTTGGAGGATCAGCAGGATTGTGCCCCAGGAGTTCCAAGAGAAGGAACAGGCCATGTATACCGGTGGTAGGATAGAGGCAGTATTGTGGGAAAGCCTCAGACTTTTCAGGACTTTGACAGAGCCACAGGATTCCGGTAGCTGTACACTCACCGGTAATGATAGTGGCTGCGGGTTTCCAGAGCCTCAGCTGTTGCAGGAAAGATTTCATGTATTTAAGAGTGGTCTCCTGGCTAGCAGGAGACATCAGACTTCAGACAGATGCTTAGACAGTGAATACACTTGGTTGAACGGCGATCCTATTGTTCCCCTTCACTCTATAAACCATTCTATTATACACTCCTTGTCTTCGCCTCTCAGCAGGTCTCTCTTAGATACCAAGGCTATAGTAGGCTACTGCTTAGGCTGTAATGTATAACCGTTCACACAGGCTAGCGTCTGTTACAGTTTGGCTTTCGCTATAGGCATGCTGTACTTTTCGCATACCTCCTTATCAATGAAGTCCTTAGTAGCTCCTGAGTCAATCATCCCATTGATGCTGATAATCTATTCTCTGCCATGTAGTCCCATTTTTACCATAACATGGTTGTTTTCGTGTTCCAATGATTCCATATTGTTTAGTGCCGCATAGATGTTTCGTAACTGTATGGGTTTCTTTTTCCCCTTGTCCCTCAGACCATCGCTCACTGGGGACTGTCGTCTTTTCCCTTATCTTTCTTTTCACTTTCGAGGTCAATTTCGCGGATCGTTGTTCTTTGTTTGCATCGTGGGTTCTGAACCCTACTGATTGTCCTCGCCGGGTATTCTTTCTTGTATTTCGGGTTGGTGCAGTTTCTCAGCATGTGTCCTGGCTTTGCACATGCCATACACAGATTATTGTTTAGTCTCCTCTAATATTCGGTCTTTGATATGTTAAGAGCTTGTCTTCACCTAGTCGCATCTAGGTCCTTTGGATCTCCTCGTGACTCCAGTGGTTGTTGAGTCTAAAGGTGCCATCATAATTTCTGACTTTTGTCTTATGTTTTAGTCTTTGACCTTCTTTGTGCATGTTTGATAACCTCCAAGTGGTTTTCCTGATTGATGGCCTATACTGCTATTTCCTCAGTCGTCGTGAAGTCTTGAGCCCTTATGGCCCATGCGTTCTGAACTTCTTTGTGTAAGCCTCTTAGGAAGGCCCTTCCCATGGTTGCTTCGTCGTATTCTGCCTCTGTAGCCAATATATAATTGTCAGAACTCGTTCCAGAAATCCGTTACATTCCGGTTCCCTTGCTTGATTTTCTCGATTTTATATCTTGCCGTTTCCCTGGCATCCACATCACCGAATTGGATCCGTAAAGTCGCTTGAAATTCCGCCAAGCCTTTCCAGGTGGCTTGGGTCATTCCTTCCACGTGGGGAGTAATCGATTTGCCTGCGGATTCCCTCAATAGGCATTTGGCAAAGTGCACTTTTAATTCTTCTTCGTTCTCTCCCTATCCTAGTGCTGTGTAGTACATTGCCAGTTGTACTAGCCATGCTCGTAGTTTGGTGCAGTCTTCTGTGAAGGTATCCGAGGTTTTAATTTTTGGCCTCCGCGCGGTCTGTTCCTGTCGATTGTCTTGAACTGTTCGGATCAACCCTAGGAGTTGTTCTCTGGTAAGAGTGATCGTATCCGCTGGTCCTGCTGCCCCAGACATTCTGTGTATTGGGGATGCTCCCGACTCACTGACCCTGATCTTGATCTTGCTTCTAGGGTGACCGGGCATAGAGGTCTTGGGAATCCTTTGCTTGTTATCTTACTTAAAGCTTGTCCAAGTCGTGCTTGTAGTCCTAAGAAAGTCTTTGGATCATTGAAGTCCGGTATATCTGTATCTGTAGGTGAAACCGTTTTGTATTTGTTAAGTGTCGCAAAAAACGCAACCAAATTTTACAAACCTATCCCTAGTCTGGCGGACAAGGCACTCTATCTTCTTTAATAGCACAGGTAATGATACGTACAGCGCGTCTTGCTGCTCGTCAGGTCTCGTAGCCTTACGTCTCCTTGGGAACGCTGTGTCCTCTCACTCTAAGCACTTGCAACTGCTCCTTAGCAATACGTTCCTTGTATCACCTTTCAGTCGGTGATATAATCAGATGGTCGTAATAAGAATAAAGTATAGAATGAACTAATAGGTAAAATATAACATAGGAAGTAACAAAGGTGGTTGCATAAAGAGCTAACTATCTGTGTCCGTGACCCTCCTTATATAAGCGCTCTTCCCACAACCCTAACCCTGTAGACTTTACTATGAGTCACCACCTTACTATAACTGCCTCGTGAGTCATAGTATAACATACATCCTATCACTGATAACTTGAGTCATAGTATACAATCCCCATACTATCCAATTCTATAAAAGGTCATATGCACTAATCGCGTCACATGTGTGAAACCCCTGACTCATACTTATAGTCAGGTGCGAAACTCATAACTTCATATGACCTTTCAATCGTGAGTCATGAAACTATAAACATAAATCAAACCAATAAAATATCATAATCATAAATGATCTCCCAAATCGTGAGTCATGTGAAATATTCCATACTGCTAAGTCACGGTCTGTGACAGCAGTCTGATTTCGCCCTTGGGTTGCAGCTTTGGGGATATGTTGACTGGGTTGTGTGCTTCTCTTGGGTAAATCATTCCTTTGGCTTTCCAGTCTTTGATTAATGGTCTGTATGCTGGCATGATCTTGTCTGGGAATGTGAAGAATCTCTAATTATGGTCCAAAATTGTGTCTTTCAGCTAGATGTGGTGTTTGACATCTCTCAAGTGTGGTAATTCAGCTGTTTTCTTGCCAGAGAATACTGTAGGAATTTCGGAAATGAAGTTAGGGGCATCTGCTTCATTCATTGCTGAAAATCGTGCATGAGTTGCTTTCCTGCAGGTCAAGGTGATTCCTTTGTCAGGGAAAGAGATAATAGATTTTCCGCAATCTATTGAAGCATGGTGTGCAGTAAGGTAAGGCATTAATAGGAAGATATCATAGAGGTCCAGGGAACAGACTAGGGCATCAGAGATGTCACCACTTTCCTTGTCAAACAAACAGTATGACAGGCTTTGCAACATAGTTGATTGCTTAGCGTGATCCTTTAAATGCCATCTTCAGGTTGATAGGAGTCTCGAGGTCTCTGGTAGGGATTTGGTGTTACGTGACAAACTTTCCTGATATCAAGCTGTCTCCAGTGGTGCCTGTATCGAATAATGTCTTTACTTTGTGGCCATTGAGTGTGATGAATGCTTAGAGGGCTAGGGATTGAGTTCCACTAGGTCCTGCATGGTTTGTGGTAACTGACTGATTCCTTTGCATTGGGATCTTCTTCCAGGGTGTGGTATGTTCCCCTGACATTCTGGGGTCTCCTGGACCTACCAGGGCCTCCCTTTCCTTGCTGCTGGGTGCTCCTATGCTGCTTCTTCTCAAAGCAGTTATTGGAGTAGTGTCCATGTTTTCTACAATAGTAACAGTCATTATCTCTTCTGCGCTGATTCTTCTCAGCCTGGGATACTCTTGGATGCTGAGAGGTATTGTTGGAGAACCTTGGTTGATTTCACTGGGTTTTATTCTTAGGGTACTTGGGTGCTTGTTGGGAAACTGCATTTGAGGTTACATTTCCTTGACGATTTTCATAGGGTCCTGTAGAGTGGGCAATTGCATATCGCTTTTCCGCTATCTCCACTTGCTGGTCAAAGGAGTTATCTGAAGTAATGTGTAATTTCACTACTCCATTTAGTTTGATATCCAGGGCATCTAGGAGTCTCTGCTTTGCTGAAATGTTCGAAATTGTTCCTGGGGGGAGACTGTCTCTTAAGGTTTCAAGTCTGATTACAGTATCGGTAATCTCGGCTGTTTTTCTCCCAGTAGTTTGCTTAACTTGTAGCCACTGTTTATGGATGGTATATGTAGATGTCGAAGGAAGGAAGTAGGCCTCCAATTTCTGTTTGAGTCCAGCAACTGTGTGGTCTCCTTGGGATGCTTCTTATTGGGTAAATTTTTCGAGGGCTTTCTCTCTCCAATAGGTTCCATAGTCTTGCAGGGTTTCAGGGGCATCGTCAGTTATGTCAAAGCTGGCAATGTATCGATCGAGTATGTTAAACCATGAGTTGATTCTCAATGGGTCTTGATCTTTTCCCTCTCCTGTGAATCTAAATCGTGCAGGACATTTAGGACGATCGTTTCCCTTTGAGGGTACTAACTTGGCAATGGGTGAAGGGCTTGGGTTGCTTGTAGGACTTGAAAGACTAGGTGGTCTTGGTGGACTAGGTAAATTGTCTGGTGCAGGGCTTGGTTCTCTGGGTTCTCTTGGTAGACTAGGTTGTCTAGGTGGCAAAGCTGGGGGTGCTGGTCCTGGAGCGTCCTCTGGAGCGGAATCCAATTCTGATTCTGGGCTTGGTTCTTTCTTGGATTGGACTTCTTGGTGGAGCTGTTCTTGGACTTGTTCTTGGACTTGTTCTTGGTCTTAGTTTTGGTCTTGGACTTGGTATAGAGCTTGGGCTTGGTCTTGGTCCTCTTCTTTGCTGCTGCTGCTATCTACTGACGATAGTTCTCAATCCTCAGAGGGTGGAGCAGCTGAGGGTGCTGGCACTTGACTCTGGGGTCCTGAGGAGGATGCTACCGATCCTCTAGTGAACTGCCTTCTGGTATCACTTGGAAGCGAAATGATTGCTAGCTAGGGTGAGCTGGTCTCGCCTAGAGTCCGCTCAAGGCCTTGTTGGAAACAGGAAGGTGTACTAGTAATGCATAGTCAAGGTAGCGAAGGGTGATCAGTCCTCGGCTGAAGATCAAAGCTATACTTGAGTCTAGGTCAAAAAATGTAACCTACTCCTAAGTATTTCGAGAATACCAAAGGGACTCTGAAGATACTATTAGGATAGAGGGAGAAGCGTCAATAGATAGGTTTTCAATAGACAAGGTAAAAGGTATGGAACTGATGGAGTGACCGTTCAACTTGTATTATTAAAGATGATAGTCCTGAGAGGCTCTTTGAGTTCGAATCCTTAAGGAATACCATGCTTTTTAAATACAAAGATTGTAGCTAGGAAAACTAAACAAAAGCGTAAACATCCTGTCCAACAATCTTGCTAACAGAAGCAGCATAATCAGGTAACCATATTCCAAAAACAGGGGGTTAAAGTGACTGGATAGAGCTAACAAAACAAGTAATAGAATCCAAACAAGAAGGAACAAGAGATCGCTAATACTATACAAATCCAGTAGGTATAGTAAGAGGATGGCGATACCCAAATGGGTAGAAGCAAGAAGGGGTAGTGATATGCGAAACAAGGAAAAAATAATCAGTTAGGAAGTCATAACCCAGTAGGAAGGGACAACCAAATACTAGCGCTTATCTGGTATAAACCTAAATAAGTAACAACCAATATCAAGTCAGTAGTAATAGTAGAAATATAGTAGGATTCTGTTACACATTAGAGTGCCGATAGTTGTGAGCCTGCGAGCAATTGTCGGTTGGGGTGCAACCACAACCTTGGCACGAGTATGGATACCTGTTTTGGTTATTACGGTAGTTGTGGCAAGAAAGAGGTATGATAAGCCCTATGCCTCACTGACTTTGATGAGGGAATGGCAAGTTGTGTTGTGCGGCGCTGCACCTATTGCTTCCACCCCATTGGATCATACTTGCTTCTGGATCGCAACCGTAGTCTACACTTAGAATCTTCCACTGAGGGGGAGGGGCATTCAAAGTTAAAATAGATAGTTTTTCAGTAATAAGTAAATTTGGGAAGTTGCAGTTGGTTACTTTATTGTGTTAGCCAATAGTGTCTACATATTTTTTGTAGTATATTTGAATGCACTTAGGTAACTCAAGGTAAAGTGTTGAGGGCGAAATGATCCATTGCTTCTGAGCTGTGTAGTATAGAGTCTTGTCAAACCAAGGTTTACTACTGTTACGCACCTGCTGGCTCATGTCCCAACTTGAAAAGCAAAGAAAAGAAAAAAGTATCCTATTGTAACATAGAGTGATGGAAAGTTAGCTGTTTCTGAGCGTGCCAAACTTAGATGAAACATCAGTGTAAGCTAAAGTGTTTTTTTCTTATGATACATTTTTATCTTTGAATACCCCTACTTCTGGCCCACGGGGACTAAGAGAGTACTGTAAATATATATACCGTACTACACCGACCCTCTTTCATCCACTTTAGGTTAGCGCATGGATTATGTAAGCACCACAACGATTTGATCTAGATTACTTGCCTAGCAGCATATCATCTGTCGTACCTTAGGTTTCCAGGGGGGATAAATTACTGAATGGCCGACGGTCGCTTTGGAGTAATACCGTGATACCATTGACCACGAGTCAAGCTTCAGGTTATAAATAAGCGGAATGGACACGCTAAGGCTTGTACTTGTACTTTTTATTGTTGGGATTATGGCCGGTTGGGTTCATCCTGTATGGGTGTATTGGATCTGGCCAGATTTGAGAACTCCAGGTGGATGGATTCGTATTCAGCACCTCAGTCATTCAGGCAGACATGAATGGCGGCGGATCACGGCATGTCACTCGGTATCAAATAAATAGAGAGGTGAGTGCTACAACATGATGCGCAATAAACTCAAGAGTTGAAGACAGTGCTCCCATGTTGCTCTACACCGTAGATTCCTGTAAACAAATAAAGGTGGAGGATTGTTGGTTAAAGGGACATTACCATTGCGACCTGCCGCACAAGATCCCCCCCCTTCCTTAGGCGGCCGATCGCCGTTGTTGGATTCTGATAAAGCTACATCTTAGTATGGGTAGAGGATGGGCGCATCCATGAAGGGGGCTCACCTCTAGCCCTACTGTGACCTCTTCTTCGTCCTAACGATTTCCAGGCCCGCGACAATCTCCAGCTTGCATATACTCGAGATGCAAACTGTGGATATCGTGTTTTCATCCATGTGTAGAGCTCGGTTTCCGCAGGCCCCCTGATCTCCTCTGGGATCCGCCTGTAAGTACGATCTTGTCCGCCTAGACCATGGCTCTCGTAGAGATTCCTCGCCTCTGCCTGTATCCAACCGCCCCGCGAAGGGGTTCCTTAGCCATCTGCAACCGGGAGCCCAATGGAAACAGCTTTAGCCCCGCTGGTCCCCCCTCCACCGCTGCGCCTCCCTTACCTTTATCTCATCTCCAGCTCTTTTAGCAATTCCTAGGGCTTCATCGACAGCCCGAGGCCGTTCGAAATGTTCTGAGAGTACCCCCTGGATATCACCATCCGATTCTGATATCCCACTCATGTGCTATAGGCTTCGTTCTGCAAATTCAAGGGAGGCTCGGGTAACCCAGGATAAATTATAAAAGTGTGGATCAAATAGGCCTAGCCCATAGAAATATTGTCTATCGTACCATAGGTAGTGAGCGGCGCAACAGGCATTTTTAATACACCTATTGATAGGCGCCCACAGCGCAAAGCACACCTTCTCAATGGCTGGGGTACCTGGCTCCGTTTGTGTTTAAGTGTTCCGCCTGGATTGAAATAGGTCTTAGCCGGTTCAGGGTCTCTTGCCGGTACCAGATTTCCCCAAGCGTCAGCCCTTAGTGTAGCATATACAGGAGGGCTCTGGCTCGAATAATTGGACCGTGTGCTGTGTGACATCGAGAAATAGCGCAGCCCCTCCTCACTCCGTGGACGGCAGGAGTGCTGTCTGCAAGACACAGACATTACACATTGAACTGGCACATGGTCTAGCAAACCAGCGCACAACCCCCCCTGTCCCGTATACCCTCCCAACGTGCAATGGCGATATACGCATTGAGCCCCCACATTCGAAAGAGCCCTCGGGGCAACCGGATGGGGCCTTTACCGGGGACATCTGGCTCTCAGGGGTAGGCCACCAGACCCCCACGCCATTTATTGCATCCTATCCAGGCACTAGCCGACCTTGCCCCCTTCAAAGATTCTATACTGATAGCTACCTAGCAAGATGGAGGTCCGGAGTACCCTCCTGGTGGTGGTGGATAGCGGGCCCATACAGCCTTCACGAATTAGCGTTTAACTTTTAGGTGGCTCAGATTCACAGAAACAATAAACTCTCAACGTACAAGTAGCACAATACAAGGATTCGTCTCAAATAGGAAATGATTCCTGGCCACTGATCTAACCACCCTGTCCAATAATGGCTTTACATATATGGACATATTAGGAGCCCGAGCGTGGTACTGATATTGAAGTGGTAACAGATTATAGCTTGATGATTAAATGAACATAGTTTAGGGTAAAAATAGCCACACGCCCCCAAGGAAGGGATAGGGAGAATATACTTGTTGCTACCTTGGGGGGTGCAGTGTTATTCCGAGGCCTAACTGCACGGGGAATATATCCACAGCCTCGGAACCTATCAACTCCCTGAACCGATCGTTACTGGGTTCTCTACAAAACCACCAATGTCCCTTATCCATTCCATAGATTCCAGGTTGCAGCTCTATATATTAGTATCTACTCCATAATCTCCTCTCTAAGTCTCCATTTCAAAATCTCCATTCAAGACCTCCCCCCCATAGACTATTGTCCACCACCGTATCCACTCCCCAATCTCACAGCCCCAAGTCTCCATTTGAGAATACCCACTAAACGTCTCTTGTCGAGGATCTCCGATCGTGGTTTGTATTCTGGGATCTAAATCTGGGTTCTCCGGCTGGTGCCCTTTAGCAGTAGTGCTAGGGAATTGTAGCTTGGGCCGGCCTGGTGTAGGGGTCACCGGTCGCCGTTTAACTGTAACTTTAGAGGATCGCTGCTTGCGTGGAGTGTCAGTTTTAGCAACAAGGTTCATACACAACGGATTCAGAGTTCGGGTATGCAAGAATGGCGACTGATCGTGTACAGTAGATATAAAGATATAGTAATAGAAAACAATTCAGAAGAGAAGAAAAGAAAAGAAAGAACTAGGAGACCCATTGGCTGCGGGGAGCAGTGACAGACAGATATCAGATAACAGAGACAGAGAGCGCTAGAAAAACTATTGAAAGAACAACTGGGCAGGACATCTCCTTTTAACGACTAATCCCGCTTCCTACTTCTCACACTTCCTTTTTACTCGTGTGCCATTCGAGAGGGTGTGGAGAGTGTCGGATTGTTGAAATGTAAGGGCTGCTCTTTGTTTGGCGCTTGGTAGTGGTGAGACATAGGGGTTGCTATGGTAGGTGTGGAATGCTAGCTGATAGTGCGACGTGAGGGATTTGCTGTTAGTGACCAATGTGTAGTGTGACAATCGAAGTTTCCGATGATGGTGAGCAGCAAAACTAGTCCACTTCAAACACCAACTGCTGCTGCAGTCCAGGCCCTAATCACTTTTGCATTAGCCTAAGCGTCGCAATTGGGTCACAGGCTTTTGGGCTGACCCGGGTGTAAAACAGGTTGGGTTGGACAGGGTTGGGAGAATCGGAGTTTGGGCCGGGAGGGATTGCCAGGAAGGGAAGCCTGGGTGACCCAAACGCAAGCCCAAATATATTCCAAATTTCGTTCAAGGCGTCACACGATATCACTCATATCTCATTGAAATCAATGTGAACCCCAGGACTTGTGTCATTCTTAATAATGTTGAGAATTTATCAGTCTCATCAGTTGAATTACCACTTTTTTGAATCCTGTTTAAGGCTGATTATGCACACTCTATGATTTTCTGCCTGGTAATCCACCTTCTTTTGTTATTAGAACATTATCCGCTATCAGTGTTCTTTGGACCTAGCTTTTTGCTGATGCAGGAACTCAAAGATGATATTAGCGAACTCTCGTCCATCTTCTCATATCCAAGTTCCCCTGTGAGCGCCTGTCAGATTTCGCTTAGTGAGAGAAGCAATGTTTCGCGTGTCGAGCTGGATTATGAGAATCTAGTGGCAGCTTACTCAATATGATCTTCTCCAAGTCGTATTGCCAGTTCTCATCCAATCCAGCTGTCAAAACGCCAGCAGTTAACAACACGATCATGGGTATGGCGAAAGGCAGAGAACCCACTTAGACTACCGGTGGAGATTCTGGGAATTAGGTATTCTCACAAGAAACTCAATTATAAGTGGTACTTTTTAATAAATACTAATAAAAGAAAGATATTAGCAGTATCAGCTATATGCACAACACTACCCACAGGTACATGGAACAAGGAATCCCAGCCAGCACTTAACTTCAGTCCATGGAATCCAAGAAGATATTGCCTCCCACAATAGGCGTCTCCAGTAATCTCAGAAAGCAATCGAGTCAATGATTAAAACAGCCACAGATCTTGCCTATCAGCCGCAAAAACACCATCAAAAAGAAGCTGTTCTGAAGAAGGTACAGGAAGAGGCGGATTTTTCATGTCTAACCGCTACAGGATTTCAGGACCTCCTAGTATGATTCTTGATCTGCCGTGATTTACCCTTCACCTTCGCAACATCACAGGAACTTCATGACCTTGTCTATACTTTTCAGCCAGCTGCAGCCAGCCTACTACCTTCTTCGCCCAATTCCATAAAGTCTACAGTATATGTCCGCTTCGCATCTGAGAAATCTGACCTGAAGGAAATCTCAGACCTTTCTGCATCGAATATTCACTCTACGATCGACCTTTGGACTTCACCAAACCACATCCCATTCCTTGAAGTTATTGCACATTTTACTACCCCTTCCAGTACCCTTACACAGGCCTTGCTCGCTTTAAAGAAAATGGAAGGATCACGCTTTGGGGAAAATATATGTTATGCATTTATTGCCAGAGTGGAGGAGTATAATATCTGTGAACAAATAGGCTACTTTGTGATGGATAATGCTACAAACAAGGATACTTTCATGGACTGTCCAGTGGAGAAAGAGGTAGATACAGGCCTCATCCTCGATGCGAATAAGCATAGGCTAAGGTAAGTTACAATTCAGTTCTGTTTAGGACTCCTTTACTGTTTTAACTAAAGTATGAGTTATGTATTTTAGATGCAATAAATATAGAATACACTTGAGTGTACAAGCGTTTCTCTTTGGATCGAGCGGTGCTACCTTGGAAGGATTGAGGAATGAAGAAAATGAAGGCCTCCTGGTGCATGAGATGGAAGAGTGGCGAAGGCTGGGGCCATTGGGAAAGGCTCATAATATTGCTGTTCAGTCTAGGAAGGCACCACAACAGATTCAATATTTCCGTACTCTTACTGGAGACCCCTTAATCAAAAAGGAAAATTCAACTTGATGAAACTCTTGGTATGGCACTTTGGAATCGATTCTACAACCTTCTATAAGGCAAGCAATTGATATTTACATTATTGAGAACCCATCACTATAGCAGGACAGAATTGAGCAACATGAATGCAAGTTCATAGAAAAAATCAAAAAAATATTAAAAGCCTTCATGATAGCAACAAAGGCTACCGAAGGCCATGATGACACTTTAACTAAGGTCCTTGCATCAATTGATTTCCTTCTTGCACAATACAAGCAGGCACTTGAAGATAATACTAATAATCGTATCCTAACTTCTGTCACGATTGCCTAGAAGAGCGCTAGGCAGGAAGGACAGAAAAGCAGAGTAAGCCTTGTGAGGCTTACGAGGATTTCGCACACATGACTACTTAGAGTCATGTGGGTTTTGCGCATGACGCACACTTGTGAGTCATGAGGTTATTATGAGTTGATTTCGCACACATGACTACCTTAGAGTCATGTGGGT
>QFET01018236.1:0-16752 GCA_003316355.1 Tuber calosporum | reverse complement strand
AGACTGAATCATATATCGTTGCCGGTTGCGCGATATAGATAGTCGAACCTTAACAACTATCATTACATAAAAGACTACTGTTGGCGCCTACAAGGAAGCGGCCAGGCCATTCCAAGCATTAGAATTCCCAATGCTAGTCAACAAAAAGCCCTCCAGGGTCCTAGCAGACACTGGAACCATTGGATGTACCCTAATCAGCAATCGCTTTGTTACAACAAACAATATCCCTTATACCAATAAGAAGACACCTACAACGCTCAAAATGGCTGTCAAAGGATCCAGATCAAGCAGTAATCACACCTGCGTCACAGATATCGAAATTGGAAGCATGAAGGTACCCAAGGTAAACATGAGCGTCACTCCAGTATCAGATTATGATATCCTACTCAGTATGGATGACCTCATACGCTTTGGAGCAGTTATAGACTGCAGGAAAAATACCGTCTACTTCCCTGATCACAAAGTCAGAGTAAACTGCCTTGGGAACAGCACCCAGGCTCGCTCTGTGATGGCTAAACAGGAAGACATACCAGCTTTCCTCAAGATGTTCCCACAGGTTTTTGTTACAGAATTACCTGCAACCCTACCACTATTGCGGCGCTTTAACCACCAGATCATTATCAAGGACCCAGACCTTTATGTCAAGATGCCAACCTTCAATACCCCTGAAAAATTGATCCCTAAATTTAAGGCATGGATAGAGAAGCAAATCCGGGCTGGAATACTTTACAGATCAAAGACTCCTGGAGGCACCAGCATGTTTATTCAAGGGAAACCTGATGGCAGGATAAGAGCATTAGTGGACCTTTGCTATAGGAATAAGAACACTAAAAAAGACGAAGCCCCAATCCCTAATCAGCAGCTCATACTCAACACTGTAGGCAGAGCCAAATTCCGAAGCAAGATACACCTCAGTGATGCCTACTTTCAGACCAGGGTTGAGCCTGAGGATGAGAAGTATAACACTATCAAGACACCATTTGGAGGCTTCGCCTGTAAAGTGATGCTGCAAGGAGAAACAAATGCGCCAGGAACTTTCCTGAGAGTCATGGAAGATACACTATCACAAGAGTTAAGAGTCTTTGTATGGGTATACATTGACGATATTCTTATATATAGCTATACACACCAAGACAATATCAAGCATATCAAAGCTATTTGCCAGAAACTGCAAAAAGCGCAGCTATATGCCAACTCAAAGAAGAGTGTCTTCTTTGCACAGAAGCTTGATATCCTAGGTCACCTTATCGATGATAAAGGCATTCACCCAGCATCAGAGAAGATCAGAAGCGTTGAGGACTGGACAAGACCTCAGAACAGAAAGGAACTTTAGCGCTTTTGTGGGATGGTTAATTATATCTCCCAGTTCCTACCACACATCGCCACCATTACTGCACCACTTATAGAGCTTACCGGCGATGCTGAATGGATATGGACAGACTTGCAGGAAGCAGCCTTGTAAGCAGTGAAAAAGGCAGCGAAAAATCATCAAATTCTTAAACCTATTGACTATACCAACCCAGAACCAATCTGGCTATTCACAGATGCATCTGCTACCGGTAGTGGCGCTTGGATAGGCCAAGGACCAACCAGAGATACAGCCAGACCGGCAGCATTTCATTGCAGGAAACTGTCAGCCTCTCAAAGCAACTACCCACCCACCGACAGGAAGCGCTTGCAATAGTTGAGGCTGTACAAGCCATCGCCCACCTGTTGTCCCACACAAAGTTCACTATAGTTACCAATCATGAGAGTCTTACCAAGTTCATGACAAAGAAGAATCTTTGTGAGCGGCAGCAGAGATGGATAATGCATTTTGGCTGCTTTGATTTTAAAATAGAATACATTCCTGGAGCTTCGAATTTTCTGTCAGACTATCTATCCAGAGTTCATGAGACCAATTCTGGGCCTGAAGATATAATACTACAGGACCCCACCTCTGAAAATTCAGATCTCCAGAACCACAACTCCAATCATATTCAAACCAATTACACATCTTCCTCATACTATAGCCTAGATTCCGACAGCAAAATGGAAACCATTGAAGAAACACAGCACTCTCCATCCCTCACTACTCCCGAATCTATCTACCGCTCCCCCCAGACTACCTAGCAAGCAAAGAGATAGCAGCCAATGCAATTACTCGCTCCCAAAAGCGCAGAATAGCGCTAGCAGCAACGATAGCAGCATCCAGGCAGGCAACTCTTGGGAAGACAAAGCTACCTTGAACCTTCACCAAACTAGAGAGGAACGAAGCCATTCAGCGCTCTCTTGGACAGCCTGTTTGGATGACCAGTGCATTACACACAGAGATAGCAAGGAAGCCAATGGATATTTCCCTAAGGACCCTGAAAAGCGAAAACAAGCAAATCAACTGAAAGCAACATCAGATACCTCAATAGACAGTAGCCCCCCTCCATCAAACGATATCTCTATATCCCTACTCTCACCAGGAAACAAATACCTCAGACTTGCCGATATGTTAACTCCAGCCTCCCCACCTAAGGCTTCACCAGCTTCGCCAGCTTCTAGACCCCTCTATAGTGATCCTGATGCTTTCTGGAATTCTACAGAAACTGACAAGGCCCAGACCTTTCTTGGTACCCTCCATTCATTCCTCGTGGGAAAATTCCGTCCAGCTGTCATTCAAGCTCTCCAAAATGACCCTGTTTTCCAGTGAGTCCTGTAGACAACTTACAAGCTACACTATTCAATCCAGGATGGCCTCCTCATAGCTGACAATACCAATGGCTATTCTAACATCTATATCCCTATGGGACCTTTTGAAAGGGGAGTATCCCTTCGGGATTACATCCTTAAAACAGTTCATGAAGGCCTAGGATATTTCTCAGCTCACAAGTCCTACAAGTACGCCGCTTGTTTCTTCTGGTAGCCTCAGATGGGCCAGGACTTCATAGCCTACTGTCGCTCTTGTGATCATTGTCAGATCAACAAGGAGCCAACCACACTGCCGGTAGGTATATCTCTAGCCCTCTGAGCAGCTGACGAAGCGTACCAATCTCTTACCAACGATTTCGCTGGCCCTTTCAACAAATCAAACAACCACACAACTATCATCGTTATTATCGATCGCTTTACCTCCTACACTCATCTGATACGACTTCAGGACTCTGCCACCTCTGAAAAAGTATTCAGCAAGCTCGAAAAGACGATATTTGAGGTTCATGGACATCCCCTAAGCATAGTACTGGACTAATACTCCCGCTTTACATCTAAGTTATGGTTTCAGATGATGAAATCAATGGGAATCCAGGTCTGGATGGCAACTCAATCCCACCACCAAACCAATGGCCAGGTAGAGAGCCGGATTCGCACCCTTAAACCGATGATGAGGAACTTCATCAACAAAAGACACAACAACTGGTCCAATGCCCTCCCAGTGATAGCAGCAGCCATGAATGGCGCCCCCATGAATCCTTAGGAATATCTCCATACCAAGCACTCTATGGACGCCCTTGGAATCTCTTGAATCCTGTCCTCAGTTCGCCAGCAAAGTATCAGCAGTGGACGAGATCTTGAATGCTCATGAAGCCACCAGGATGGAAGTTGATATGGCAAGAAAGCATGCCACATTCCGGCAGACTGAGCAAGCAGATAAAAAGAGGAACCCCTATCAAAGACCATTCAACTTTGGCATCAGAGTTCTTGTTAGAGGACGCCCTTACACCTCCACCCCTGGACGATCCAAGAAGCTAGAGCCTCGCTAGTTTGGCCCTTATAAGGTCCTAGAGCATGACTCTAGTAGCGATAACTACAAGCTGGAATTGCCTAAGAGAATGGAGCGCCAGAAGCCATACTTTCACATCTCATGCCTCAAGGAATACGATGAGAACGATCCCAATAGATTTGGATCTAGAATGATGGATAGGCCGGCCCCTATACTCATCAACAATGCAGAATAAAGGGAAGCAGAGGGATACTGGATTATCACCTACAGAACAACAGAGTCGAGTTCCGAGTACACTGGAAAGGGTATGAAAGGACAGATGACTCTAGGGAACCTATCGAGAACTTGGAGAACTCAATGGAAATTATAGCAAAATATTGGAAAGAAAACCACAGTACAGAACCAATGCTTAAAATCACCTCCCACTACGTCAGGACCTCTTGCGAACCTATGGAAGTCTCTACAATCCCTTGCCCCAGAACCATAGTAACCAACGATTTCTGGCAGCCCTATAACGATGAGGAATACGATTTTTCAGCATCAGATGATAGCTACTTCAATACTGATGATGATTCTATACTCTGGCCTTGGGAGAGCAGCGATGAGGCCTATGGCCTTAGGAGTAGATAGGTTTTGTTCAGATTTGGGAAATGTAACCTGTGTACATGTTCCGGTACCTCTATTCCCACTCTCATTAGCCTTTCCTTTGTCAGATTACATTCATTTGATTTGATTTCTTTTGTATTTGATTTCCCTACCGGAATCTCTAGATTCCGGCACCCAGATTACTGTATGCTTTGGAGGATGGGGAGGATTGTGCCCCAGGAGTTCCAAGGGAAGGAACAGGTCATGTATACCGGTGGTAGGATAGAGGCAGTGTTGTGGGAAAGCCCCAGGCTTTCCAGGACTCCGGCAGGGCCACAGGATTCCGGTAGCTGTACACTCACCAGTAATGATAGTGGCTGCGGGTTTCCAGAGCCTCAGCTATTTCAGGAAAGATTTCATGTATTTAAGAGTTGTCTCCTGGCTAGCTGGAGACATCAGACTTCAGACAGATGCCTAGACAGTGAATACACTTGGTTGAACGGCGATCCTCTTGTTCCCCTTCGCTCTATAAACCACTATACTGTACTCCCCTTGTCTTCGCCTCTCAGCAGGTCTCCCTCAGACACCAAAGTGATAGCAGGCTACCGCTTAGGCTCTATTGTATAACCGTTCACACAGGCTAGCACCTGTTATAGAGAGCTCTCCCTCCGTTTCATGGTAGGAGCCACTGCTATGCAACCTGCTGCCCCTTATCCCCTGGTGCCTCCATGCCCCCCACTCCTTGACACAGGCGACCCACAACACCAACCTCCAATCTGTCTGGAGGCAGATCAAGGCCCGGTTCCCAACATTCTCTACTATGACACTGTTGTGAACCAGTGGTATGGTAAACCCACCGCAAATGCGGTCCGCCAACCACGCTCCTTGGAAGCCCAGGAATACAGTACTGGATAATACCTACCCTTCACTGAATTTCGCTTCTCCCCCTCATCCTCCACTACCCGTCCTGCCTCCTCCCATCCTCAATCTCCCATCAGGTCCTATGCCCCAGTTGCATCTGGCTCATCCTCTCCACCTAAAGCCAAGAGCAAGTGGAAGAAACCTGCCATACTGACCCAAGTCACAGCGTCTAATGATGCAAGCCCTCTCTCGAGTCGAATAGCAACTTTGTTCTCTGCCGAACACAGATTCTTTGCCCCATGTACCTCTCCCTCACTGCATGCACAGGCTTACAGGATGGCAGCCACTGCATCGGATCTAAGGGCTGCAGTCCTTCGACAAGATAACTGCCCCTTGCCACTTTCTTTTTCCGCAACAGTTAAACTCTTAGCCTCCCTTAAGATCATATACACACACCCATATATTCTCTCCACTGCATACTCACACTACTCTAAGGCTATGACTAACTGCTGTAACCAAGGTTTCCCAGTAGGGAAAAACCCATACCAACCCTTTCGCCCGGTGCCCTGCGACATCCAACTGGCTATCCATAGCCTGCCTACAGCTTATCTCTCAAAAGACCAAACGGACCTCTTCCCTACCCTCTCTGAATCTGTCTGCAATGAAAATGATGTTGCTATCCACTTGGCTCGACCGCTCCAAACTGACCCTGACATCAGGGCCTCTAAAACCAGTTGCTCCGTTGTGGTTTCAGTTGCACCAGATAATCTAAATTGGCTTGGCTTCACTATCGGCATCTTCTCCCATGCCCCTGAAGATTAAAACACCCACTCCTCTGGGACTTTCATGCAAAGTTGGTAGTGTTAGCTATATGGCCACCCTTCCCCCATTTGCAAGGCCACCAACCCCACCTGTCCCTTATCTGCTCTATCCCACATGCGTGCGGCTTACCACTGCCTCAACCCCATATGCCTCATGGGTGGAAACACCAAATTAGTTGCTGGGTGCTGTCATGCCTCCACCCTTATGTGTTCAATTTGCGTTAGATCCAATATTGCCACAGACCGGTCCTGCCTGTCATGCTCCATTCCTTATATTGAAGACATTACCACCTCTGAGACAGAAGATACCAATGCACCTAAGGATGTTATGGATCATGATGCTCACTCACTCTCTGACCCACCAAGGACTTACTTCCCTCCTACTACAACCACTATGGATCTTCCTACCCCCCACAGGCCATCCCCCCAGGCTTGCTGCCCAGCCTACCCCTGCCCGAAGTATGTTACACCCGCCCCCGCCTGGCTCTCCAGTTCAACTCTTCACCACAGCACTTTGCACTTCCCTTTCCAATGAGTTCCCTACAGGACCCGCCTTCCCTGACACAGGCATCATGTACCATGCTCACCCTCATTTAGCACAACTGCCTCGGGAGCTGGAATGTGTTTCATTCCTTGTTGATCAGCCTTAAGGATATACTCACCCCCTCCAAACTTGTCGCACTACAATACCCTACCGTTTTTAAAGAACGTAGTCCTTTATTTTCCTTGTTTAAGTTGTTCAACCCTCCTACTACTAACGTTGTCAAACCGAGAGTTGCCATTTATGTCCTCCTTGACTTTATGCAAGTATTTGCAACCCTAACAGTTTTTTTTAACCACTCAAATCTTATAGAAATTGACATTCACTCCTCTTCAGCACTTTTTAACTCTACTCATATGGTCTGTTGGGTTAATAAGGCATATTCCACCACTATGTGGTCCTCGCATATACATACAATTTCCCCAACATCTCTGTTTTAGGAATATTCTTTTCCTACACTACTGGTTGGAGATTTGAACATTCATCTTCCCCTCCCCGACCCTCTATGGGACCACTCAGAATCGAATTTAATCTATCCTACGCATACTTTGACCTGGCCTGAGATCTAGGTAACTCACTTCTAAAACCCTAGATATATTTACTATATTTCTCTTCCATTTCTCATCCAGACCTGGAGTTTTAGGCTGTGCTTTCGCAAACCCCTCTCTCGCCCCCTGCGTTAGTTCGTGGGTTGTTTCCCTCCTACTAACTGGGACCGACACTGTTCCAATCATCATCATGATCTCTACGCCATTATTGCGCCATCCCAATTACACACCAAACAGGGCCAAAACCCCTTGGACCACCATCCTTTCTCTCATTAATGAACTGTTAATCCCACTACAACCCCTGCTCCGGACATCTGTTTGCCTGAGTGCCTGGTTTGAGCACCATCGGGGTACCCTTAGCTCCCCTCCTGTCCTCCATACACCCACCAAACATGCTTGCTTCATGTGAAAACCCTGGTGGACAGCTGAGCTATCACAACTCCGCCAAGCTTTTAACTATGAGGCAAGGATGTCATGCTAGTCTCCTATACAACGCATTCCGACCACACCTGCACTGCGCACCTTGGAAACTTCAAGGCTATAAAGAAGGTTGTGGCATCATACTGGAATTTATTTCTCAACTACCTGGACACCTAGTCTGTATGGGCAGCACGCCGGAGTGCCAGCGGGCGCCCTACTGACCTCCCTCCTATATTTGCTAATGCCTCCACACCTATTGAAGTCAAGACCTCCCTCCTACATCATGTCTTCCCCCCCAAGGGACCCCTGCCCTCACCTTCTATCCTCCACCCCTCTGGAGACGTCCTCCCACTGTAAAAATAGGAAGTCTTTCTCATCCTAAGCAAGTTCTCCAACACCTCTGCTCCTGGCGCTGACCTGATCTTATATAGTATCTGGAAAAGGGTATATCACACCATCCCCTCCTCCCTCACCTACCTCTGGGGTCCCCTGTTGACCCATGGTTTCCTCCCTACCTCCCTTGAAAAGGCAATAAGCATTGTCCTCTCTGTGCCTGGCAAGTCTGACTAGAACTCCCGTCCTGGTTCCGGGTCCTCCTCCTCCCAGAAACAGTTTCAAAGATCCTGGAAAAGATAATGGCAACCACCCTATCACTAATAGCCTCTCCTGTTGGCCTCATCCATCCCAACCAATTCAGCTCTCTCCGTAGACTAAGTATCTTTGATACATATGCTACCGTAAAATATGAAGTCGTGATACTGCATCCTGCGGACCTCTAGAACTTCACCCTATTCCACAACCTTCAAGGGAGATTTGATAATATTTCCTCTAGCTGTTTATCTTCCCTTATGCGTACTAACTGTGTATCTCCTTACAAACCTTTGTGGGTTCGGTCACTTTGTACTGACTGGAAATGCCGCCTACTTTTCCTGTACTCTCCTAATATTTTCTTACCTGTTCAAGTGGGTTCCCCTCAAGCCTCCCCCATCTCTCCTTTGTTGTTTCAGATATATGTATCTGCCCTACATTTGCCCATTCCTAAGCTGATTATATTTTCTTATATTGATGATTTCACGGTCACAGTTGGATCTGGGTCATGAGGGAGGAACACCAAACTATCGTCCGTATCATTACTCTTGTCTCTGCAGCAATGCCCCCCCCCTAGGAGTCACCTCCTCTGTTCCTAAATCTGAACTCATCGAGTAGTGCACCCCATGCGATCGCTCCCCCACATCTCTGGCTCCTGTCTCTCTGGATGACAGCCTCTTCCACCCCTCCTCCATAGTCAGATGGCTTGGGTACTGGTTCCCCTCCTTCCTGGAGACCTCTGCTCACTTCCTTTAGAGATTGGGCCTTGCGCAGGGGGCCCTCAATCTAATCAGGCAGCTCTCCTCCCCGGGCAATCGTATTTTCCCCTAGGGCAACTGCAGGTTAGTATTTGGCCTCCTGCTACCTATCCTTGCTTACAGTGCTGACCTCCTCATCCCCAACACTGCCGTGTTGGGGAAAATTGAGGTCTTCTGTAGCAAGTTCCAGAGCTTGGTTACCAATTGCTTCTAATCCACTCCTCTATGTATCCTACAATATGAAGCTTGCTTCTCTCCCCTAAACTCATTCATCCACCTTCGAAGTAGAATGGCTGCACTCTGCCTTGCTTGCTCTACACCTGTGATCAACCCAGCTGCAGCACCTCTGACACCATAATTTGCACCATTTTTCTTTAACAGGGCAGAAGGCTCCTCTGGCCACCTCCTTCGTTTCCTCACAGGCAACTTCATCCTCATCCGATGGGACCAACCATCACCCATTCACCAGTCCCCTTTCATTTCCTCATTGATGGGATATGCCACCTGTTGCTCAAACAGAACAAAGATGGTTTCGAATATCCCCTAATAAATTCTCACCACCTGCCGGGCACAGTCTCTGCACCCCCTCCACCCAATCCATACACGTTCTCCTATAAACTTATTAAGGAAGACTGCCTGAAGGGCCTCCTTGCTGAGTCGACTATCTTGTCCCCACCCCCCATATATTACCAATATAAACACTCTCTAAGCCCACTTGCCTTCATGGGCCTTGACCGTTTCACAGCTGAAAGATTCAATCAAATGTGGGGTGGAAAGAGTTATCTCGCAGACCAACCCTCCTGGAGCGATGTAAGCTGTTCCCACACCTGACCTTCCTGCGACTCAGAGGATGAGACCTGTGAGCTCGCAATTCTCCACTACCCTTCAAGTCTGAGTAATACCACCTTTACCTTCTGAAGCTGTCCTTGGTGGGCCTAGACTCTCCACTTTGGACCAACCTAGTCCTTCTTCTATGCCTGGCCTCTTACAACCCAGACAGGTGCACAAACCTCCCTCCAACTATCCCCTTAGTAATAGTGATCACGGCCTCCTCCTCATTCTCCGGCTATGATGCAAGTTGAGTTTTGCTTTTCTCTCCTGCTTGTATCATTCCTTACAGTGATAATTTCTTTTGATATCATTTCTTTCAGTACTTTATAGATTAGTCGCCATTATTGGGCTTGGTGACAGTATGGTCATTACAGTGGATAACTAGGGTGGTTATTTCAATTGTTTTGCACATTTGGAATATCTGTTTTGTTTATGCTATAGCTAGTGCTCCATGCAGGTTCCTGTACGTTATCAGTGAATATATGATATAATCAAAAACAAAAAAAACCCCTTATAGTTCAAGCCACTAGTAGAAGCCTTCTCTGTGCCTACAGGCAATCATGGGCCTCTATCAGTTTACTGCGAGAAGAATCCATCACAAGCTTGCTCCCTAGAGCTATCTTGTGGCCCAGCCTTCCTTCAGCGATGCTGACAGCTCACCCACCTCCTCCTCCTTTAACTAAAGGGATCAGAACTTTGAACATGCAATCTTCCAAAACCTCTGGAAATCTCGCAAAAGCCAGGTTTACCTACTAAAGTTGTCCTCGATAGGCTATAGGTCCCGAATTCGGGGTTATCTTGACCTTTTCTTGGGTCATGCCTCCTATATCCTCTACATGTGCACTACCTTTCTACCTTCCATCCCTGCTGTAATCACTGCCGCCACCTCCTCTTCCTCCATCAATGACTCAGATTGAGAATTGCTTTTCTTTCCTATCTATTATCTTTCAATACAGTTATGATTTTTTCGTTTTTTTGGGGGGGTTACATTTCATTCTATCTATACTTACTTGCGTAGTTGCTATTGCTAGACGCGGTGTCGGTATTGTCATCAATAGGGGAAAACTGGTGTGGGTTTTTCTTTGATTTTGCACATTTGGAATCAAGATTACGTTTATACAAGCGCGAGCACTCTATGCGGATATCTGTTCATTTACAGTAACTATTTGAGATTATATAAAAAAAGAAAAAAAAAAACCCTGCCAGTAAAGGCCATGCTCTGTCTCTGCAACACACCCAACGATTGAAATCTCAACACTACAAGAAATCATTATCCCTTTCTCTAAGCAGGTTTCCACTCCATTTGGTCTTGCCATAAGGTGGTGACTTGTCAACCTCCATTGCTCCTCCCCTAACTCATCAGGGTCTACACCTTTGATACCATCCACTCCTTGTTTCAATCCTTTTGATTGTTTCCTTTGCTTTCCCTAATGTTGTTTTGCCTTGCTCAGGTTTTTACTCTGCTATGCTTAGCAAATGCAGAGTTGGACACATCTAGATTCACACGGATGGGAGACCAATTGCAGTAGGAGGGAACTCCCTGGAAGCCAAGAGTAGCTGTGCAGTCCAATGGTCAATTCTGCCACTCTCGGGTCCTTGAGCACTGCCTAGATTGGTTTGCATCCTATTCTGTTAGTAATAATTGGGTCTACCCCCTCTCCTCCTCCTCCTCCTCCTCCTTCTCTCCTCCTCTCTCCTCTCCTTATGGAGGACTGGCTAGTATCCTACCACTCCTCCTCTACGAAGCGGGCACTATACTGCACCAACAATAGCTGGCAACCTACTGCTCCTCTCCACTCCTACAGGTACCTTCCTACCTCTCTACTCCTCAGATTGTTGTCCATGGTCAAACCTCCTTCTGTATATCTGGTCCTAGTATTGCACTGCATTGAGGGCTTGTGTTAATGGCTCTGGTTACCGCAAAATCCTAGGTCAATATCTAGCCTGCCAGTGTCTTTATAGGTGTAAAGTAGTGGCAAAATTCTCCATATCTGTAATAGTTTTCGTCAAAGATTTCCTTATGCTTTCCTGCTTTCCTGCTTTCTACTTTCTCTTTGTTTTCTCTTAATCCAGCTATATGTTTGTTTATTTGTATGTGAGATATGCTGTTGGAAGTATTCTAAAGAGTTCCCGGAGCACGGGTTTTGATCCCTGAGGCATGCAGGATGTTTCCTGAGATTAAGGTTTTGTTTTTGCTATAGCAGGCACTCAATGCAGATTCTTGTGCCTTAACAATAAATTTATGAAATAATAATAAAATAAAGAAAAAATTTCAAAACTCAGATAGTTAAGGACACATTTTGCATCCACTAATTTCACCCTTCTTGTAATTGTTACCCTTACCAGCAAACAAAAACTTCTGTTTTTGCGTAGCAACCACCACAAGATACCAATTTTTGCCCTTTGCTATACCTTTGCTCCTTAGCAACCCTGCTCCCTGCACTCCCTTCTTCCTTGTGTAATATTGATGGCACAACCTCCCCTGGCTCTTCTAGCTCTGCATTGACCTCTCAGCCCATCACAGCCTCCTACTCTCTACATTCAGCTATTGCTCCTGTGGCAGCACCCCTGGCGTGCTACCAAACTACCTACCATCCATCATTTATTTTCTCATTTACACTTTAGCTGATTTTTACCTCCCCAAGTCCACCATCCCTCCTATTGACCCCTGCCTCCTCCACAATGTTTTGGGTAGCGAGTTCTACCTCATCTGTTAAGAGTAGTCGATTCTAAGGGCTAGTGAATCTGACAAGGCTTATAATCTTTTCTTTGTAAATAGATTATGTCAAAGAAGGCATTTAGGTAAAGTGATAAAGCTTTTTTAGTAAAACCTATGTTATTGTTAAAATCTCTTCTCCCATGGTTGATGATGGGTAAAGCTCTGGAGGCACCTCAATATTCATATCCCATGCCTGAGTGTTTGCTGACTATATCTATCTTTTCTTTTAATTAAGTATTCCTCCCAATTTTCTCTATCCCAATTCAAGTGAAAACCTCGTTTGACCTTTAAAATTCTCTTCTCTATAAAGTTCATAGTACTCTCTGAGCTAGTCTTTCTCTGAGGGTCTGGTACCCCTCCCCCTCTGGAAAAGATGTCAAACCTCTTTCTGCTGTTTAAACTAAGCTATCCGGTTTGACACTCTCCAATATCTTCTTAAGACACTAAATGGCTAGCTTTGTTGTTGAACATATCTGCTTTATGCCGTCTTATCTGACTCTGCAGTATCTTTCAGGACACCTTGTGTCAACGATCAGTCCAATACCTCATTGCCCACACTGCCCTACTTATCAACTGGTTCTGCAAGGTCCTTTGACAACAATGGCATCATTTTGGGCTATTAGCGTACTCTTCATAGTCACTGGGGTAGCCTACTTCAGTTATTGATCCTGCCCTTCTAAGGACTATCAGGGCTCCGGTATTTTCAACAAGCTGTAGGTCTACAAGCTCTCAAGAATCGTATTGTTCCACATGGGGTGGGTAGCCCAAAAGGGCCTCTTATCTACCCTGGGGACAGCGACAATGTATCTAGTGTTACAAGAGGGGCACCAAGAATTCTGTGCGTGGTGGGAATAATAATTGCGTAAGGTACCTCAATATACTTGGAGGGGGAACACTGGAGCGTGCGGGGTATGATTGAGCTGAAGAGGTTCGGACTTGAATCTCAGAATTCTCAAAGTGTTCTTAGCAGATCTTGTATGCATAACATCATCCCCATCCACTGCACAGCCGTATCTGGTATCAATGTGGTGGTCACCTTGGTTGACTCGATTACAGAAGGTCTTGATACACTAAACCCTACTCCACCTACCAACTAACCACCCATGGCGGATCCTACTGCTAGCACGACTGCCTACTCACAAACCTTCTCCCCTCAACACTTCCCCAATGCCCTAACCTCACTAGGCTCAAGGATCACTCTGATCAGACGGTTGACGAACCCAGGTATAGATTGTCCCTGTTTGACATAGAGACCCCTTGATATAACCAGGAGATTAAGACAAGGTACTTCAGCCAGGTTGCTTATGCCGTCACTTACCCATACTCCTAGGATGCTTATGAATACCAGGACAGGAAATTCTCTCTACTCCCTGACTACCTTTCTGGCCTATCAGACCCCTCAGTAGATAAACCACTCTCTTCCTCTTCCGCCACCTACAGGTCCTATGCCTCCTCTACTACTGCCCTCCCTTCACTGAGTCCAAAATATAAGAAAAATGGAAAGAATACTTTCCCTGGTGGGCAGCCACTAGGTCTTAGGGGTCTGGCCTAGTAGCTAAGGGCCCTGCACCCATGCCTGCCCTTGAATGAACCTTGTGTACAACCCAAGCTTCCCTTGCAACTTACATTGAGGCTAACTGCATGCCTGCCACCGCTCTTGTCATCATGACCTTCATACTAAAACAGGCTAACTGCCAATTTCCCCTTACCTTTTCAGCTCAAGTAAACTTCCAAGGATTACTGACCCTTCTAGGAATGGACTCCTATCCCCCTTCAACTGTCTACCCCCCATAATACAATAACAATGACTAACAGACTGACTGAGATATTCAGATACGCAAGAACACTAGCTCCGTTGTGGTAAGTGTCCCTCTTAAAGATGTCTCCTACCTTGGGGATACAATCTATATATTCTCTGGCTCGCAGGGTATAGAAAAGGCCTGCTCTACTAACGGATTCATGAAATGCAAAAAGTGGCGGCAATTTGGGCACACTACCCTGATGTGCAAGTCCTCTTACCAGCTTTGTTCCATTGGTCTATTAGCATATAAATACTCAACACTCTGCCGCCTCAACCCTACTGGTCTGTTATGGGGTAGCCATTTCAGTGCGGTTGAATTGCATCGGCCATGCTTCTATTGATAGGGTCTGAGAACTGTCAGGAAAGCTTGATTATAAATAAATAAAGATAAAGTTTAATGCATTCTTGACAGCTTGTGGAGATGTTAACTCAATAACTTAATAAATTTATATATTGGTAAGGTCTGTTCTCTGTTGCTTCATAATCCCTAAACTGTTAGCTTTTTCTTTTTATTTTTTTTATTTTATTTTGATTATCTCGTTGAATAACAGTTTAAGCTAGGAAACTACATAAAGTGCAAGCTATGGCCCAAAGGAACCTCCAACTACAGTCTGTCCCATCCCCCTGCATGTAAGAAACTCCACTTACCTAACCTAAGTTACCCTGTTCAGCAGAAAAAACTACTAATAATGAACTCGCCTGATATCTCCCAAAAGGTAGTAAACCTTGAACCTGGGTAGACCAGTGACGCAGGAAATTAACAAAGTCCAACAGTCAGCAGGAACCAAGACCTCAAAACTAAACAAAATACCTAAGCAAGAAACCAACCTGTTGTCACGATTGGTGACTAAGCAAGGCAGAGTTTAGCATGACTCATAGTTATGAGTCACAAGGTTGTTATATTTCGCACTATGACTCATTAGAAGTCATGGGGTTTCACATGATGCACACTTGTGCAATCATTGTTAAGTTGTGATTGGTTGATCGTGCGCATGACTCACATTTGTGAGTCATATGATGTAATGATTTTCACACATGACTCACACTATGAGTCATGGGTTTCGCGCATATGACCACTTTAGAGCACATGACTTATTATATGAGTTATAATTGGTTGGCACGCGGCGCAGTTGACTCAGAGGAGTCAGTTGATTGATTTCATACTATGACTCACTATGAGTCATAGAGGTCGTGTGACTCACAGGTATGAGTCACCAGGGTTAGGGTTGAGGGAAGAGTGCTTATATAAGGACCTCTAGGCGACCTGTAATTAGGACTCTTCACGCAACCATCTAAGTTCTTTCCTATACAATTACTTTACCACTTTACCGTTCCATTCCCTATTGGCGTTGTGCGATAGGAACCACAGGGTTCAGCTATCAAGACAACGTAGGCATAGGCCTAAGAGTAATAGTGGAACTCCGCATAGTACTACTCGTTGCAATAGTACTACTACCCTGGTGGCTAAGATTAGCGCCACGCCCCATACCGGACTATAACAACGGCCCTGTCATATTCATCCAACCCAAAGAGAAGTAGTTACCTGTTGCAGAACCAGCTTACCGCATAGGATCGTAACATTTGGTTGCGTCACCTAAGCAACACCCAACTACAAAACAGCAGACTCTACAGACAACGACATCGACCTTGCTGAGGGCGAAATCGATACCTCAACACTTGGCCCGGCACTTGAAGAAGCAATTAGCACAAACCTATCCAGAAGCCAGTCCCAAAGAACCACAAGTCCGGTGACCCCTGAGCCACCCTCACCAATAGGATCTCCGGAACCAGAAACCCCAAGACCAGAAAGGATGTCAGCACCGGGACCAGCAACTGCCGGTGGAGGAGCAGGAATTCAACTACCAGGATTTACAACTGCATAGTTCCAAGAGATCCTGAATCTGATAAACAACCAGCGAGAAACAACCAACAACCGGATCAAAGTCGAGAAACCTCCTACCTTCTCTGGAACAAGGACCAAACTACGAACCTTCTTAGTGCAATGCCAACCATACTTTGAAGCAACACAAGAAACACGACCTATGGAACGCATCACCTACGTCAAGAGCTTATTAAGGGAGGCAGCAGGAAGCTGGATAACCCCATTTGCAGAAGGACACAAGCCGGAGACCTGGACTACATATGAAGATATCACTACAGCCCTCAAAGACCAGTTTGGGGATGTGGATGCAGAAAATGCAGCTAGGACAAAACTTGACCCCCTGAGGCAAGGCAAGGAACCAGTCACGGAATACTGGAATGACTTTCGCCTCACAGCTACAGAGGCGAATGAGGATGATGGTACACTAATACGCCAATTCCTTAAAGGAATTAACCGAACGCTCCAGGACGCATGGGCAGCAGACCACATGGTAGCGGCAAATGTCGATGCCCTTGCAGCCTGGGCAATCGAAAAAGAAAACCGGATCAACATGATCAAGCACCTTCAAGGAAACAACCGTACCACTATCCAACAACAGGAAACGCCCAGGAACAATAACGGAACCTGGAAGTCAGGCAACACTATGGACCCCCGAGGCGACCCAATGGACCTGGATGCTACCAGAAGGCGTCCACGACTAAACCTCTCA
>QFET01018222.1:0-17364 GCA_003316355.1 Tuber calosporum | reverse complement strand
GACTACTATGACGCCTTTACAGAAAAGCGAGCACAGAGTGCTTACCTCAACCTCATGGATGAGTTTGAAGACAACCAACCCTCCCTGCAAGAATTCAAGAATCGATTTAAACAGCTTTTTGAAGCATCAACCATCACAGATGACATGTACCTCAAATGGCAGAAGATACAACAGTCCTCAGGAGGCAAGCCAGTGAGTTTCGAGAATTTCCAAGATTGCAGAAACACTAGAAGACCTAAGAGAAATACTGCCTAGAAACTCAATATCAGATTATGTACAAAGACAACGCTCTTTGGATGCCATGGATCCCAGGCTCAGAAGAAATGTGGAACCACAGATAAGAGATACCGATACCAGGAATCTAGTTGTCTAACTAGTAGAGAGATATAATGCACCAATGTTCAAGGCAGGAGCCTATGGGAGTAGCGGCAGCTTCTCCAGCACCTCCGGAAATAAAATAAACAAAGCTAAGAACCCTCCACTACAAACTAGTAACATACCAGCAGGAAAAGGAAAAGCCCCAATGAGAAAATTGACCTCACCTAGGCATAAGAAGCCAAGCAAGTAGGAAATGGATCGACACAAGAGAGAAGAAGCCTGTTATTACTGTGGAGATGCAGGATATATGACAAATAATTGTCCAAAGAAGGAAATCAAGTCGAATCATGTCACTGTCAGCCTGGACACCCCCTATAGCGATTTAGAGCACTATGAGGCACCAAGCGATGACACAGAAGAGTTAGAGGGTCGGAATACCATTCTAACCTACAAGACTACTGTTGGCGCCCCCAAGGAAGCGGCCATGCCATTCCAACAATTAGAATTCACAATTCTAGTCAACAGAAAAGCAGCCAGGGTCCTAGCAGACAAAGGGCCCATTGGCAGTACCCTAATCAGCAATAGCGTTGTTACAACAAACAATATCCCTTGTTTAAATTATGTGTATTGGCACAATCTTATAGCATGAGTACGAAAATACAACACAGTATTAAGAGTATGCTATGTGCACGCTTGTGTGAGGAGTATTGTAGTAAGAAGGTAGATTGGTAGTAGTTCTTGTCCTTAATTAACTAAATAGAGTAGGTGGCAACCAGCTATTTATACAGGTGCGTATCCTCCATGTACTCAGTAACACAAATAGGGAAAACACTGTAAGAAACATTAGTGCGAACATGTTTGACCCTGTAAAACTACCAAGGAAATCCCGATAAAATATGCATAATCTGAAGAGGTGTGCGTGAAATAAACGGAAAGATAACACATGATACATTACCGGCTAAAGGTCACTATACATGGAAAGATAACAGAGAAATCCCGCATATAACATAAGAAATATACGCATTAATTCTCAAACATTATCATGAAATATATATCTGAGAATATGATATACCCTAGATGGAGTAATGTCCGTAGTTTCCCTGAGTAAACTAGAAATAACCAAGTAGAGAAATAAACACTATTACCATAGGAAATATACATAGGAAACGAATTGAAGAATTTCAACAATTCCCCTCATTATCTACAGCTCAACAATCTCATCATCCTTTCATGTGCCGGTTTCGCAAGTACCATGGTACAAATGTAGGCAAGGTTTTCTGATGACACAACCTTCAGGAGTGTGAAAGAACCGTTATCGATCTCTTCTTATATTTTGTGAAAATGGATATCAATATGTTTTGTTCGTTGGTTAAGCTGAGGGTTGCTTGGCGGAAAATTTGCGCCGCTATTGTCGGCATGTAAAGCTATCGGTGGTGCAAGCTGGATGTCACTGAGACCTTTGATGTACCATTGGATTTATCTTGCTGCTAGGGACATAGCTACATATTCAACTTCCGTAGTATATGTTGCACCTGAGGCATGCTTCTTGGACCGCCAGGATATATAGGCATTGTTAAAAAGAATAACATGCCCTGAGAAGGAGCGGCGGGTAACGAGACAAGCTGTAAAGTCCGCATCCACATAGGTGTTCATAGCGTTTGTAGTTGTAAAAGGGTAAAAGATTCCAATGTCTTTTGTACCGTGAATGTACCGAAGGACCTGTTTAGCGGCCTTTAGGTGGATTTCGGTCGTGCAGGAATAAAATTCTGAGAGAAAGGATATTGTATACGCTAGCTCGGGTCTGGTACCAGTAGTCAGGTATATAAGCGATCCTATTATCGATTGGTATATTGACATGTCTGGTATCTGTTCATCCACTGTCCCTTTCCGTAGTTGAATGCCTTAGGGTAAGGGGGTAGAGACTGGCCGTGAGTTTTCCATACCAAATCGCTCGAGGACTGACTTGATGTATCGTTGCTGGGTAAGATGTATCCCGTCTGAAGTATAGGTGATGTGTAGGCCAAGTAGGAATGTAGCTTCCCCTAAGTCCGTGATCTCAAATGCCGTTTTCAGGTCTGTAATGAGAGAAGTAGCTACGGGAGTGTTGGCCGAGTATATAGCGATGTCGTCAATGTAAACCGATAGGTATATGTTGTGTTTACCATGTACAAACATGCATGGGTCAAGGGCGGATGTCGCAAAATCTTTGGATGTTCAGTATCTAGCGAGGAGGGCATACCATTCGTTCGCAGATTGCTTGAGTCCATAGAGACATCGGTTAAGTCGCCATACTTTGTCTCCATTACCGATCCCAGATAACGGTCACATGTAGACTTCTTCTTTCAACTCAACATAAAGGAATGTAGATTTGACATCGAATTGCCGAGGGCGCCATTTGTTTTTAGCACATATTGCGAGGAGGAAGCGTAGTGATTCATATCGGATGACTGGAGCGAAAGTATCTTCAAAGTCAAAACCCAGTACTTGTGAGAATCCTTTGGCAACAGCCCTTGCACGGTACCTTTCTAATGTACCATCATTATTTCGCTTGGTCTTAAAGACCCATTTACTGTCAATAATCTTGCCTCCAGTAGGTTTATCTACTTCATCGAAAGTACCACTTTTCTCAAGTGCCTTTATTTACTCGTCCATTGTGTGGGTCCATTGTTCCTTAAGCTAGCTGTTCACTGCTTGCATATAGGTCTTGGGATCCTTGTCAGATAGTAGAGTGACATTTCTGCCAAAGTATTGTGGTGGGCGAACGGATCTGCCAGATCTGGTTCCTATCTCTGGAGGATTTTCCAGTTGTACTTCTTGTACAAGAGGTTCTGGTGTTTCTTCCGGAGTTTGGGGACGGTCATAATCTTCAGGATATTCAGGCGGAGGAGGTGGATGTACTTCAATGGTCAGTTTGTCATTTGCTTCCTGTGGTAGAGTTTTATCGGGAGCCGGTGCTCTTTGGTAGGAAGGTGGGTAGACTGTTGCAAAGGTCTCTGATGAGGGTGCAGGTTCCTTGGTATCAAGCGGTAGTATAACCTTGGTTGTCCAGTGGAGCTGATGCGTGTCTGAGATCTTGTGTAATGATGGTATGTATATACGGTATATTTTGCTGAAGGAAGTACATCCAACAAGGTATCCTTCTACGGTCCGGGGCATAGGTGCTCTACTAACGGCTTCTTGTGGTAGAGAGATTCTAAGGGCATTAGTTTTCCTCTGGATCGGTTAGGGAGAATGTTCCGAAAGTATACAGCTGTTGTAACTGCTTCGGCCCATAAACGCGTTGTAAGACCTGTTAACATAGAGCGTGTAGATGTGATAATGGTCCTAATGTACCGTTCGGCAATGCCATTAGATTCATGAGAGTAGGGAGGTATTTTGTCATGTATGATACCCAATTTTTCGATTGTGGTTGTTATATCTTTGAGGACATATTCTCCTCCATCATCGGTCCTGAATCGTTTAATAGTAGCGTTGTCCTGAGTGTGTCTTTCTTTGATGAATTGGTTGTATACTTTAATGGTATCGGATTTAGCTTTAAGAGGATAAATCCAGGTGTACCGTGTACAATCGTCAATAAAGCTGACATAGTACCAGGAGTTTCCGAAGGAAGAGGTTGAGAATTTTTCACGAAGATCAGAGTGGATTAAATCATAGGGATTTTCACTTCTTTTGTCTGTATATTCGGGTTTGCATTTAGTTGATTTGGATTTAATGCAGGTTTCACAGTGCCAGTCTTTCGGAACTTCGCGGATAGTTGGATTGTCTGAGTAGTTGGTACTTTTGAGGTAGGATGGGGAAGGATGTCCAAAGGCTTCATGCCACTGTTGGTAAGTCATCTTGTTCACCACTACTTTCTCTTCTTGCACAATATAATCTTGACCGTCAAGCTTTCCCCATATTACTTCTCTTTTATTCTCCCTGTATATAAACATATCCGTCCATTTACTACGCAAAGAAAAACCTTTCCCCAAAGAAACAATAGCTCGCCATGACAACAAGTTACTTTGACCTAACTTTGGAACCCAGAAACATGTTTTAGGAATACAGGGGCTACATGACCGTTTGAAGTTTTGGCCATGAGCTTGACAGTTCCTCGGCCACATGATTCTATTACTGAATTATCACCTAACGCAACAGTCCCTGTACTTGGTTCGAAGTTTATAAGAAGGTCTAGGTTGCTTGTCAAGTGTGAGCTTGCGCCTGTATCAATTACCCAGTTGTGTGGGTGAGGAGTCTTTTGCATAGAGAGGAGTGAAGTGGATGTACTGACTGGTTCAATTATTTCTTCTTTGCCAATCTTTGCTGAACTAACATTATTCTTTACCTTCTTCTTTTGGTTGTCGCCCTTGAGTTTATTACACTCATTCCAGCTAAGTCCCTCAGCACGAGCAGTGGGTTAATGCTTTTTGCAGTAGGTACATTCCTTGGATGTGGCCGCAGGTCTCCGGGGAGGTTCACTTCCTTTTCCTTTGATGTCAGCGCTTAAATACGCTTTGTCGTCCTCAGAGTTAACCGAGGGTCTCAAGTCCAACAACCTGTTGTAGACATGGTCGTAGGTAAGGTCCTCCTTAGGTAGGAGGTTGTCAATAATGTTACTCATCGACTCGAGAAGGGAGCGGAGATGAACTGCTGCTTTGGCTTCGGGTGAGTCGAATACCGATTTGAATACCAATGGTAGAGCGTATTGGTCATCGGCAGAGGAGGAGGAGCAACCTTGCATTCCATTTCAGAGGGTGTCGTACTTGTTGATATGGTCTGCAATAAGTGCAGAGGTATCGTACTTGGTATCAAGGAGAGCGTTGAGTTGTTCGAAGAAGGAGGTGGTGTTTTCTCTTGCAAATTTATCTTGGAACGCTTTCCAGATGGCGGGGGGTGTTTTGTGGGTGGCTAACAAAATATGCCATTGAGGGTCAATCGTTTCAAGGAAGTAGGCCGAGGCCCATTAGTATCGATCACGAAATTCATCAAGTCTCTAGTAGTTGTTATTTCCTTCTTCGTCCTCTTCTTCTTCCCGCAGGGTTTCCTTTTCCGTTACAATGTCCCTGCAATTATATAAAGTGATGACATATTCCGAGATATCTCGCCAGGTCCGGTAGTTATCAGGGCCAGTGAGCTTTGGGATGGAGCTCAATTTGTAACTGGGTACCCAACTACGTTTGGCGTTGTTGGCATAAGATCTGGGCTTTGGTGCAGGAGTTTCTGGAGGAGGAACGGTAGTTTCTGCCGCGGCCATTTTTGCTCGCTAAAGGAAAAGTGACTTTGGTTGCTAAGTACTGGTACTTTGCTTTGCACTTGCGAGTAGTTGCAGCTAGATAATTGCACTTTCTGTAAGAACTCGGGTTTAGTGAGGGAGGAAAACTCGGACTTTAGCGAGGAGCGCCAAGACTTTTCGTATCGATTTGCCAAGGATGTTTCGCCAAGTATGGTTCATTTCGCGAACGATGTTTCGATTCGACCGGAATTTGTTTCGTGGTGAATGAGGATATCATGTAAGTGTAAGTCGTATAGCTATGGATATACCGGGCTCCTAACTTGTTTAAATTATGTGTATTGGCACAATCTTATAGTATGAGTACGAAAATACAACACAGTATTAAGAGTATGCTATGTGCACGCTTATGTGAGGAGTATTGTAGTAAAAAGGTAGAATGGTAGTAGTTCTTGTCCTTAATTAACTAAATAAAGTAGGCGGCAACCACCTATTTATACAGGTGCGTATCCTCCATGTACTCAGTAACAGAAATAGGGAAAACACTTTAAGAAATATAAGTGCGAACATGTTTGACCATGAAAAACTACCAAGGAAATCCCGATAAAATATGCGTAATCTGAAGTGGTGTGCGCGAAATCAACAGAATGATAACAAATGGTACATGACTGGTAAAAGGTCACTATACATGGAAAGATAACTGAGAAATCCCGCATATAACATAAGAAATATACACCTTAATTCTCAAACATTATCATTAATGATAACCGAGAATATAATATACCCAAGCTGTAGTAATGTCCGTAGTTTCCCTGAGTAATCTAGAAATAACCAAGAAGAGAAATAAACAATATTACCATAGGAAATATACATATGAAACGAATTGAAGAAAATCAACATCCCTTATACCAATAAGAAGACACCTACAATGCTCAAAATGGCTGTCAAAGGATCCAGATCAAGCAGCAATCACACCTGCATCACAGATATCGAAATTGGAAGCATGAAGGTAACAAGGTACACATGAGCGACACTCTAGTATAAGATTACGATATCCGAATCAGTATGGATAACCTCATACACTTTGGAGCAGTCATAGACTGCCTGAAAAATACCCTCTACTTCTGTAACCACAGAGTCAGAGTAAACTGCAATGGCAACAGCACCCAGCCTCGCTCAGCGATGGCTAAACTGGAAGACATAACAGATTTCCTTAAGATGTTCCTTCAGGTTTTGTCATAGAAATTCCTGAGACCATACTACCGTTGCGGCGCTTTAACCACCAGACCTTTATGTCAAGATGCCAAGCTTGAAGACCTCAGAAAAAGTTGATTCCAAAATTCAAGGTATGGATAGAGAACCAAATCAGGACTGGGATACTGTACTGATCACAAACTCTAGGAGGTGCTAGCATGTTCATTCAAGGGAACCCTGAGGGCAGGATAAGACCATTAGTGGACCTTCACTACAGGAATAAGAACACTAAGAAGGACGAAGCCACAATCCCAAATCAGCAGCTCATACGCAATAGTGTGGGTAGAGCCAAATTCCGAACCAAGATAGACCTCACTGATGCCTACTTTCAGACCAGGGTTGAGCCTGAGGATGAGAAGATTAACACTATCAAGACACCCTATGGAGGCTACGTCTGCAAAGCATTTCTGTATGGAGACACTAATGCGCCAGGAACTTTCATGAGAGTCATGGAAGATACACAATGAGAAGAGTTAGGAGTCTTTGTATGGGTATACATTGACGATATCCTGATATATAGCGATACACACTAAGACCATATCAAGCATATCAAAGCTATTTGCAAGAAGCTGGAAAAAGCGCAGCTATATGCCAATCTAAAGAGGAGTGTTTTCTTTGCACAAAAGCTTGATATCCTAGGTTACCTTATTGATGATAAAGGCATTCACCCAGCCTTAGAGAACATTAGAAGCGTTGAGGACTGGACAAGACCTCTGCACAGAAAGGAACTTCTGTGCTATAGGGGGATGATTAATTATATCTCCCAGTTCTTACCACACATCGCCAGCATTACTGCATCTCATACAGATCTTACCAGCGATGCTGAATGGATCTGGACAGACTTGCAGGAAGCAGCCATTCAAGCAGTGAAAAAAGCCAACAAAAATCATCAAGTTCTGAAACCAATTGACTATACCAACCCTGAACCAATCTGGCTATTCACTGATGTATCTCCTACCAGTAGTCGCGCTTGGATAGGGCAAGGACCAACCAGATATACAGCCAGACTGGCAGCATTCCATTCCAGGAAACTGTCAGCCACTCAGAGTAACTACCACACCCACCAACAGGAAGCGCTTGCATTAGTTGAGGCTTTACATGCCTTTGCCCACCTGTTGTGCTACACAAAGTTCACCTTAAATACCGACTATGAGAGTCTTACAATGCTCATGACACAGAAGAATCTCAGTGAGTAGTACCAGAGATGGACAATGCATCTTAGGCACTTTGATTTTAAAATAGAATTCATGCTTGGAGCTTCAAACCTTCTCGCAGACTATCTCTCCTGAGTTCATGAAACCAATTCAGGGCCTGAAGATATAATACTACAGGACCCCACCTCTGAAAGTTCAGATTGCCTGAACCTCATTTCAAATCATATTTAAACCAAAATACACTTTTTCCTCATACTATAGCCTAGATTCCGACAACGAAATGGAAACCATTGAAGAAACACAGCACTCTCCATCCCTTCCTACTCTTGAATCTATCTTTCGCTCCTCCCCAGACCACCTAGCTGGCAAAGAGATAGCAGCCAATACAGTTACTCGTTCCTTAAAGTGTAAGAATCACGCTAGCAGCAATGAACGTAGCATCCAGGCAGGAAATACTTTGGGAGACAAAACTACTCAGAACCTTCACCAGACTAGAAAGGAATGAAGCCATTCAGCGATCTCTTGGACTGCCTGCGATGATAACCAGTGCCTTACACACAGAGACAGCAAGAAAGCTAATTGATATTTCCCCAAGGACCCTGAAAAGCGAAAGCAAGCAAAGAAAGTGAAAGCAATATCAGATACCACAATAGACAGTAGCCCCCCTCCATCAAACAATAGCGCTATATCTCTACCATCACCAGGAAACAAATACCTCAGAGTTGCAGATATGTTAACTCTACCCACACCACCTACGGCTTCGCCAGCTTCTAGACCCCTCTGTGGTGATACTCAAGCCTTCTAGACTCTTCAGAAGCTCATAAGGCCCAGACCTTCCTTGGTACCCTCCACTCATCCCTCATGGGAAAATTCCCCCCAGATGTCATTGAAGCGCTCCAGAATAACCTTGTTTTCCAGCGAGTCCTGGAGACAACTGACAAGCTACACTATTCAATCCTGGATGGCCAATTGATAGCTAACAATACCAACAGCTATTCTAACATCTAAATCCTTATGGGACCCTTGGAAACGGGAGTATTCCTGCGGGATTTCATCATTAAAACAGTTCATGAAGGCCTAGGACATTTCTCAGGTCAGAAGTCCTATAATTACACTACTTGTTTCTTCTGGTAGCCTCAGATGCGCCAGGACTTTATAGCCTACTGCTGCTCTGGTAATCAATGCCAGATCAACATGGAACCCACCACACTCCTCCAGGTAGATCTCTAGCCTTGCTAGCACCTGACGAAGCCTACCAATCCCTTGCAATCAATTTTGCTGACCCCTTCAACAACTCAAACAACTATACAACCAAGATGGTAATATGGATCGCTTTAACTACTACACTCATCTCATACTACTTCAGGACTCTGCTACCTCCAAAAAAGTATTCAGCAACCTCTAGAAGACGATATTTGATGTTCATAGACATCCCCTTCGCATAGCGCTTGACTAATACTCCCGCTTTACCTCTGAGTTCTAGTCTCAGATAATGAAGTCAATGGGGATCCAGGTCTGGATGGCAACTCAATACCCCCACCAAACCAATGGCTAGGTAGAGTACCGGATTCGCACCCACAAACAGATGAGGAGGAACTTCTTTAAAAAAAGATAGAGCAACTGGTCCAATGCCCCCCACCGATAGCAGTAGCCCTGAATAGCGCCTTCGATGAATCCTTAGGAATATCTCTATACCAAGCACTCTATGGACGCCCTTGGAAACTCTTCAATCCTGTCCTCACATCGGACAGCAGAGTACCAGCAGTGGACTAGATCTTGAATGCACATGAAGCCATCAGGATCGAAGTGATATAGCTAGAAAGCATTCCACATTCCGGCAGACAGTGCAAGCAGATATTAAGAGGGACCCCTATCTAAGGCCATTCAATATTGGTAATAGAGTTCTTGGTAGAGGACGCCCTTACAGGTCGCCGAATGGACGATCCAAGAAGCTAGACCCTAGATGGTTCGGACCCTTTAAGGTCCTAGAGCATGACTCTAGTAGCGATTACTACAAGCTTGAATTGCCTATGAGAATGGAGAGCCAGAAGCCATACTTTCACAACTCATGCCTGATGGAATACCATGAGAACGATCCTAATCGATTTGCATTAAGGAGGATGGATAGACCGGTCCCAATACTCATCAACAATGCAGAAGAATGAGAAGCAGAGGATATACTAGAGTATCGCCTACAGAACAACAAGGTCGACTTCCTAGTACACTGGAAAGGTTATGAATAGACAGATAACTCTAGGGAACCTATCGAGAACCTGGAGAACACAAGGTAAATTATAGCGGAATACGTAAGAGAGAGCCATAAGACAGAACCGATACCTAAGATCACCTCCCACTATGTGAGGACCTCTTGGGAGTCTATGGAAGTCTCTACAACCCCTTGCCCCCGAACCATAGTACCCAATGATTTCTGACAGCCCTATAACGATGAGGAATACGATTCTGTAGGCTCAGATGATAGGTACTAAAACACTGATGATGATTCTATGCTCTGGCCTTGGGAGAGCGGCGATGAGGCGTATGGCCTTAGGAGAAGATAGGTTTTGTTCGGATTTGGGGAATGTAACATGTGTACTTGTGCGGGTACCTCTATTCCCACTCTCATTAACCTTTCTTTTATCAAATTATATTTATTTGATTTGAGTTCGTTTGTATTTGATATCCATACCGGAGTATGTAGATTCTATCCTCCTGATTAATGTATGCTGTAAAGGATCGTCAGGATTGTGGCCTAGGAGTTCCAAGGGAAGAAACAGGTCATGTATACCAGTAGCGAGATAGAAGCAGGGTTCTGGGAAAGCCACAGGCTTTCCAGGACTCCCGCAGGGCCACAGGATTCCAGTAGCTGTACACTCAGTAGTAATTATAGTGGCTGCGGGTTTCTAGAGCCTCAGCTCGTGCAGGAAAGATTTGATGAATTTAAGTGTGGTCTCCTGGCGAGCCGGAGACATCCGACTTCTGACAGATAACTAGACAGTCAATACCATTGATTGAACGCTGATCCAATTATTCCCCTTCGCTCCATAGACCATTCTATTGTACTACCCTTGTCTTCGCCTTTCAGCAGGTCTCCCTGAAACACCCAAGCGATAGCGGGCTACGGCTTAGGCTCTATTGTATAACCGTTCAAACAGGCTAGTGCGTGTTACAACAACAACACTTGATCCACACAATGTGAAGGTGAAGGAGATTGCCAAACGCAACTAGGACATGAGACCAATCAACTCAACCTTGAAAGAAAATATGTCGCTCATCACTTATACATTAGATGCAGGGGTAAGAGATCACGTAGGACAAGGAGACATATTTGAGAGCGTAGGGCCTCGCGCATTATAAAGTAGGAAATTCACCCATCCAGCCATGAATAAGGCAACTAGAAAGAAAAGAGGCAATTGCAATTATGGACGCAATAATATCCAAGGATTATATTCTTGCTGAGCATAAAGTTTCAATCAGAACCAAATATCAGTGATTCGTGTACCTGAAAATATCCATGAACCTCTCCCACAGGTAGTTGATCTGACGAACCCATATCCGAAAATACCAGGCAAAGAACTGTTATAGGTTGGGGAAGGGAAATTATTTATAGGATGCAGGTTACCATCTTTATATGCAATTAGATTTATAACTAAACTATGCTCAAGACCTCACCAACAAGGAACATTCAAACCCTCATAATAGACCTTTTACATCCTGAAATATGACTTGCTTTAGACCACTTTCTGTTGACGAACTACTTTCATCAAGTTACTCTAATGCTCTATTCGAAAAGGAAAGGATTGTGGGGACAGACTCATGCTAGAAATCAGTGATGATGATGACAGAAACTATACAGATATTCACTGGAAAGCTTGCTCGGAGCAACAATGCACTATCCTCCTGGAGGAGAACCTTCAAAACAAGTTATTTTTATTTCAGCTAGTAAATACCTACAAAGAGAGGGATAGCTTATTGGTACACACAGGACCTGTCCTGGATCTGACTGAAGTTGGAAGACGTTTAATTATCCTCTAGGAAACATGTATTCCGAATAACAGGACTGGGTCGGTTCTTATCAACAACTAGGAAAGGAAACTTAGCGAGACCTCTGCCCTAATGCAGCATTTAGCTAACAAAGGGTTACAATAATCGCGAGCTATCTATCCTACCTCACCACTAATGTACCCTTTGCCATCTACATGAGGATTAGGAGAAGGAAGTACCACAACAGGAGCTAGTACAGGAGCAACGGGATATAGCATTTGTTGTTTGAGTAATGAGTAGCCTATGGATAACCGGGAGGGTGGTAGCCTACAGGAAGGATGACCTCTATAAGAAAGCTTCGGATGCTAGCGATACCAAAACCAGTGGCCAGCTATTACACTATTGGATCATCACTAGAATGATGTAGGCAATGACCAGGGGTTGACAGGATAGCTCATACATACCTAAGGTATATACAGTCCATGGATGGAAATTCAGGAAGATCGTCATTGATCCTCTCCATAAAGAAGGACATCGCGGAGCAGTTAGAAAACTGTGCTATGCTACAGAATGCATGTTGTTCCAGCGCATGCAGAAGGACCTCCTAGATTATGACCGCCAATGCAACTTATGTCAAAAGAATAACTAATGCAATAAGAAACTAAAAGGAGAGGTACAAACTATTCAAGTTCCATCGCAGATGTTCACTGGGTACTCTATAGACTTTGGGGACTATTCAAGAAGTCTGAACACAAAAAGTACAATACTCTGCTGGTAGTCGCAGATATGGCATTTGGATTCACATGGTTTATTACCACACATTCAAAGAGTCATTTAACAGAAACCCTCTCCCTGGTCTGACACCAAATCTATACTTCATAAGCGGTAACCTCTCGGTTATCAGCGATGCTGGTCCACATTTTGGTTTACGATTTTGGACTTAGAGAAAGAAATCTATGGGTATCGAACAGATTAAGGCAGTACAAGGTTATCATGAGAAGAATAGCCAGGTTTAATGAAAGATGAGAGAAGGAAATTCCGCCTAGACCAATGTAATTGACAAGAGCCTGAACAAGGGGTTACAGGCACTTCCGGAGTTAGCATCCTAGGAGAATGCTGGACATTCAGAAGCTGCAAACATTACTCTAGTCAAGGTATTTTATGGATGAGAATACCCTATAGTGTCTACTATGGGAGTCTCAAACACCCAGCTGCCGCACTCTAATGACTACCAGAACAGACACAAGGAATGGCAAAAAGAGGCCTACCACGTGGTCAAGATGCGGAGATTTAAGAGTACCAGGCAGGGAGCAATGAGATACACCAGCTCCCAACCAATTGACCTAGGTAAACAATTGCTAGTTTAAGGAGACTTATTTACTATCAAATCTTGTATAAGCAACAAGCTTGAACCCAGCTAGGGAGGACCGTTTGAGGTATTTGAGGACAATCGCTACACCCAGAACTAGATGGTCAACATGGATAGTAGAAACTACTGAATTACGGAAGTAGTGTTTACTTGCACCACCTTAAAGAGATTGATGGAATAGAATGATAATTGCTTTCCTGAGAGGACTTTATGAAACCAGCTCCTGTCTCGTTATAGTAGTACCGGAATAAGAAAACGACAGGTTTAGGCCCCCTGGAAGCAGAGTCCATGTCAGCAATTCCTTGTTAAGTGGAATGTGTCAGAGGATTAAGAGAACAGCTGGTTGCCAGTGGAGGGGTAGGAGAAAGTTACCGACATTGTCCAAGAATTGTGTACACAAAACCAGGGTGGTAATGAGTTTCCTATTAAATCTGGATATGTCTATATCGGATTGACTACGAAGAGTCTAGCATTCAGAGTATTGCCTAATGAAGGATAGGTGGATAATAGATTTTGGAAGCCTTACTGGCATAGTAATTGTGATGACTCCGGAGTGTCGGATTATGGGGAGGTGCGCAGTACTAGTCTTTGATTAGATTTTGATATTTAGGGATTTTGTTAAGAGAATTTTGTGTTAGAAAAGGTTGTTTTATTTCGCTGGTATAAGGGGTATTGGTTATCATAGTTAAGGCAGACAAGGCTAACGGAAACTAGAAGTACTAGATTGGGGTTAGTTGTTTAATGATTCGTTTCAACTATCATTTGATACTAGCTTTTTTTTATAATTGGTTTCAAGTATTGTTTAATACTTACTTTGTTTTATGTAGGGTTTAAGATCTCAAGCTGAGACCAGCCATGTTCTATGTTTGATTTCAAGTATCCTTTGATACTAGAAACCTTAGTTGTTATATTTTCAGGGACGGTCAGTCTCATTCATTGCTTCTTATATTCATGAAGCTTTGGATAAGCCAGGAAATATATTTAAAAACTGGTGTCCAGTTGGACCTTTAGGAGGCAGATTTCATCAGACTGAGTTTTCAATATAGAGAGTTGAAAAATTATTTCTTTTCAGTAGGCAACCACTGCAACTAAGTCCAGTACTTAGAGAGCCAGGTCATATATAATCGACAGTAGTTGAAAAACTGATCGACATCGGGGATAGTAATACTAAATTGAAGTCCCTACTGGTTAAGATCATAGTTACTAATATTATACTTTACCTAGACGTATTCATATTGGTCCTTGATACAACCAGAGAAGTGTTAAACTAGTACTTGATATTTATTTTAATGCATATTTTTTTCTGGAAAAGCAATATTATTGGTAAGATCTCAGATTGCTTGCTTGAGGATCTGATATATTATATTTCGACCCCAATAGAAGTTGGATTTTGTGTCTACCTACACATTGGCCTCAAACAACTAAATATTTATTTTAGCATACACATATAGATACACTTCACAAAAAAACTCTAAATAGGTTACACAATATTTAGCAACCTACAACGACTTTAGTAGCCTGATTTATATATGAAAATATAAAATATTTGAAAAATGGTTTTTTATTATAAAAAAATATTCGTGCTTGCAAGGAATTACTAGAATTTCGTTTGATATGAAGATGAGTGATAGCTATTATGTTGTGAGGTCAAAAAGCTAGGATGGGGTTTTTATTGAATCGTGTTGCTTGAGGCAAACCTTAGAAATAGGTGAAATTCAAAAGTAAATTTTTCATAATAAGACCCTTATCTGCTATGGTTAAATAAAATAATAAGTATAGAAGAAATAGCCAAAGGATGTAGAAAATGTCAACTGTTATAATACAATGATGACTACTATGTAGAAAATACTACAAAATTATGAAGGTGCTTGTGTTGGAATATAATCGAGGAGAGGTATGTATAAGTGCAGATTGGTAGGAGTTCTTGTTCTTATTCTATCTAATCGAGTTGGGTGGCAATAACTCTATTTATTGAAAAGTACACCTTTCACACAAAGGAGATAAACATATGAAAATCATAGTAAGAAACCTAAGTGCTAATAGTGTATGACGCATATATCCTGGCAAGATAATCCCCAATAATATGTTGAATTGTAGAATGGTGGGAGAGAGTAAACTTATGAGAGAATATGATGTATATAACTAAGGAGAATGGATAAAAGATGCATAATGCCAGTGTAAAATCCCAAAACTAAATAATAAAACAAATATGATAATCTTGGAATATAATCTGTTAATACTATGAAATCTAAAGAAATATAGATCATAGCTGTAGTAAAGTGGGGGGGGGTGTTTGGCCCACCATGATTCTCATTATAAAATATGATTGTGCTTCAAATCATGTTTTGAAATCAAATGGTGTTTGGCGTACCCACTTTGTAATTTGAATTCATTTCTGATTCTGATTTGGAATTTGGATACTTGATTTGGAGTTATAGTATGTAATAATTCTTTGATAAATAGGTTAGGGTAAAGTGATTGCTTTAACAGTTCATAGAGGGGGTTATTGTTTTTAACATAAATATTATTATAGAAAGAGGGTTTGTTTTTATGTAAACCCTACCAGCCAAACAGACTGTGAATCACAACTACAGAACCAGATTTATCCTGCAGATTATAACACATGGAGTACGGACTATTCACATGCAGTTTTTCAGCAACGCAAGCTCAAAAAGCGATGACAACCTCTGCGACAAATGGCTGTAAATCCAAAGGGGCCTGGAAGGATCCTGCAGAACAAAACCCTCCATAACGAGCTTCTCAAACAATGCGAACTTGGCCACAGTGCAGGAAACAGCTTCCAAGCAGAGGCTTAGAAAGAGGTTATGGTGATGTTCCAAAAGGTTTTCTCTTTATAGATTAATGTTAAACAAGTAAAGACTAGAGTGAGGCAGTTAAGTGTAAAACTGTTTGGAATGCATAAAAGATATGAAACCATGCAAGTTTGAACAGCTCACGCAGGCTTAAGAGGTGTTTGAAGGATTAAAAACCAATTCTGGCGTTAGCTGGAACGAGATAGATCAGGTTATTACTGCACCAGAGGAAGTTTGAACAGAATATCTTTGGCTAAGCATCTGAATCTTGATGTACCTACGAGGTACTACTAGATTTTCTTGCTAACTTGATAAAATAATCAAAATATAGGCACATCCAGAGGCATGCCAATTTAGGAACTCAACATTGAAGTTCTATTCAGAGATGAGAACAGTGTTTGAAAAAATATGGCAACTGGCGATCTAGCTACTGTTACGGGAATGAGAGCACAGAAGAGACACCAGTTGTGTATACAATTGAAAGTAGCAGGAGTGATGTAGACCCAGACGCGGAGATCTCTTCATCAAATGCCTTTGCTCAACACTGTATCAATCCACCAAGTCCAATTGCGTTTAGGGCTTCAGGTGATACAAGAGTGACCGTTGATCGTATGTCGCCTGCTCCGAATATATATGCGAAAAGGTGAAAGAGACCAAGAACGAGCTCTCCCCATGTCAGCATTAACGCCATAGCTGGCAAATAGAGTCCTTGGCTAACTCAATCCGTGAGACTAGCCAGAAGGTTGAGGCAACTTGAGTACATCCTGTTAATGCTATACAAATGCGCCTCAAATTCTGTTACATACTGGAGACCTAGAGGCTTCCTTCCTCTACTTATAACGGGGGCACCCTATAGGAAGATGGATCCTAAGGTTGCGACCGCACCAAAAGACTCAACTCAAAGTTCACAGCAGGTAATGATACAAATAATTGAATCAAATGATAAAACTTAATATCGTTAAGCCATAGCTTCACACAATTCAAGTCTTCTCAACAGGATAGTTAGTTATTAGAGTAGAGAGCCGTTCGCGTTTACTTAATTAGAATTATAAAGCCAACGACACCCATCCCTTCTCCGACCGTTAAGAGAGCTCCCTTCCCCACTTAGGGATCATCTGACACATGGCCCTTCCGGAATTAACTTCAGGGCCTGTGGATCGCTCAGGTAAGTTGAGTCCGTTCAATCATAAAGGTTTTCTGCAATGAATTTTGATTATGCCTGCAGGAGAGAAAAACCTTTCCGATCGCCGTCTTGTCAATGGCCAA
>QFET01018212.1:0-21085 GCA_003316355.1 Tuber calosporum | reverse complement strand
CTGCGAACATGCGGGGGTTGCGGCCAAACGCCGCAACCTTGGCACGAGTAACTGTCCATACACCTCGTACGGTAAAGTCAAGTAAGGAAAAACCAGACGAGGAAACATACATAAACAAAGCCATCAGCGGAGGAAAAAAAAAGAATTATCAAGAACTTGGGGACAAAAAAACAGATAGTGGGCAGGGTACCCGTAGGGGGTGGGGGCAACCAAAAGAGGTGGCGATGAGGGGTAGCATAGCAATTTTCTCAAGATGGAAGACAACCTGCGTACCTTGTAGATAGGCGACCAGACTGAGGAGAAGTGGTAAACAAGACTAGATGGGGTAGTCAGTGCATATCCGCACGACACCTAGGAGTTAGCGTCTGGGGGCACCAGCGGTGGCCGTGTTGGAGAGTGTTGCGTACTGGTAGTCTTCTTCGAAATCACAATATCCTTGTCCGAGGGTGGACTCCACTTTGAAGGCCCAGTAGGTATAAAGAGCTAGGTGCCTCTTGTGGCCACGCATTTGGTGAGTGCGGCCCGCCATGAACTTGACGAGGCACATGAAAGGGTGTGGGGACAGGCACGGTATCTATGGGTAGTGGTATGGGGGAGGGTAGGCCTCTTCCCAGTCGTTGATGAGGGTCTGGTGCCCCCACCTCGTGAGGCCAGAATAGGTAGTGCGCATGGCAGGCAACGGCGGGAGAGGAGGACAGAGGGGTGCATGATATGCACGTGGCAATAGGGCGAAGGACAATGATCCCCGAATGGGGAGCGTGAGGTGGGCCATTGCATACACTGGGAGGTGGGTGCGGACTGGCAGGCAGGGAGGGGCTGTTTTCCAGTTGAGAGGATTGACTTTGTGTTGGAGGCACAGTCTGAGGTGACGCCTCAAGTCTGGAGCGCGAGACTGCAGGAGTGAGGGAAAGTCCAGTATGAGCCACCCTGCGGCTGGGTTGATGTTGGGAGGGGCACATGCCAGTCAGAGAGTAGCAAGCCTATGGCCATGGGGGCAGGGGAGGCCGATAGGAGGGAGACAACTCTTTAGGGAGAATACAGAGAGTCAGGTAGAGCAGATGCAATTGGTAAGTCATCTATGGATCTGGTACCAGAGGTTGTCCATGGATAGTAGCATTCTGCGGGAGGGTATGAATAGGTCAGCCCCATAGGTGAGGATGGGGATGAGGAGGGAGACAGCAAGGCTGTAGCACAAGTGGGGGGAAAGGGCAGCCCTATATGGGAAAAGCCTGCAGACAGTGGCGAAGGTGCCTTGAGCGAGGGCAAGTGATATGGAGAAGGGAGTTGGTGTGGAAAGGGATCGTGTGAACCAGTAACCTAGCCACCTTAGGGAGTTGCTGGAATGGGAGACCAGCCCATCCAAGTATATGGGGATGATGCAAGGGGTAGAGCGGGCTTTGCGAGCTGCACAGTCGTATTCTTTCCTAAAAGTAGAGAGGAGGGATGACCACCAGGGCTTGGCCCTGTGTGACGGGCCTAGAGGAGTGTGTGGTTAAGGAGCAATCAAAGAACCTGACCTAAGTTTGTGTCAAACCATGAGGAAAGAGAAGCGCAGTTTGGGAGGCGTGGAGCGTCAGGGACTGTAAGCTCCTCAAGTAGGGGTGAGAGGGTGGCCCAGTCAGTCAAGGCCCAGTTGGGGCACTGAGGTGGTTGTATGTCTTCAGGGTGCTTAAAGGAGAGTAAAATGTGGGACATGGCCTGAGCCAAAGGAGCGGAGAGGAGTCCTCATGAGGAGAAAAATGCAAATAAACCAGGAGAATTTAAGGAAAGATCTAGGACAGATGGGCTGCCCCCGCTACCCAAAGGGAAGTGGATGAAGACCTTAAGGGTATTCATCAGCTTGTCGCCAAACTCAGCCGCTCTTGAGAAGTAAGGAAAGGAAACAGCTAACTTAGTGGGAGAGAGGGCCCGTAGTGGGTTAAAGGAGGGGTGGTGAAAGTTGAAATCGCTTAGGGAGAGCACAAGAAACCCATTCAGGGGAAATAACTCAAGACAAGAAATAGTACGCGAGGAGGTGGCCCTGCCGGGCTGTGAATATGAGTTTAGTATCCGGAGGCGTGAAAAGGAAAGACCAAACAGTTTATCCATCTCTACAAAATTAAGGCCCATTGTGTCATATCTCCCAAAAAAAACCGGGAAGTATGACACCATGGGAGAGTAGGGAATAAGAAACATAACTAGCAACGCAGTGCTTTATAGGGGAGGAACATGGGGGGTTGAAGGACTTGAAATCCGAAAAGCTAGGAACATGACCTCGAAAAACCGTGGGGTCTAGGATACAGTGAAGGCAAAGTGGAAAGGAAAGTTCAACTAAAGAATTAACAAAGAAATTAAACATATCACAGGTACCCAGGCAGTTGTGTTGAGCAAGGGTGAAGAAGGACGAGGAAGCATGGGCCTCATGCGAGGGAGCGATGGTTGTGTAATACATTACGGGGCCAAGCCCACAGGAGCATGAGGGGTAGGAGACGGGTTGGGCGGGGGAAAGTGGCGTGAGGAGGACTTGGACATTGTAAGTGCGGACTGGACAGGCCTCATAGGCTTGAGGGTAAATAGGTTCAAAGCAGGACCTAAGGGACCTGGAGGGGGTGTAGAGGGGGGTGTGTCTGTCGTAGAGCCAGGGGGAAGGCCTGTAATGATATCCATCTCATTCTCATCTATGGTGGATTAGGTGTGAGCCAGAGCAGCGGGAGGTGGAGTTGGTCTGGATGGGCAGTCCCAATTGAGGGTGTAGTGATCCCTATCGCATTGCGGGCAGCGAGGGGCGGGGGTCAGGCAGCAGCTGAGCAAAGCTTTGGTGTTGCCCTACTTGAGGTATAAGGGATGTGCGCATCTATGGTTGGCTCTCGTGTGTTAGAGAGAGAAGAAGGTATGGACTGTGTAGGGTGTTCTGCATCGTGGGGCTATATGACTAAATACCCAGCAGTTGTGGCATTGAGTGTACGGAGAGGAGGAGAAGGCCCTTAGAGACCATCTATCGGCAGAGAAAAGAGGGACAAGAGGTAAGATCTAGGAGTCATGCTCTGAGGCGGTGGATATGACTAGCGAGCAAGAGTGTTTGACGTGGGAAGCCGGGTCCCTATGGAGGAACCTAGCGGACAGGAACGGAACACCAGTCGATTTTAGTTTGACGTGGAGAGGTGGGTGAAGAGGTCATCTTCATTCTCAGGGAGGCATGACAATGGAACAGAGTAGATCGGAATCTGAACGACTATAAGAGGCGTGCGAAAGGAGAGCCAAGGGTTGTCACGACAGGAAAGGATTAGTTGAGGTACCAGGTGAGGGCCTCAAATTGTGGTGAGTAGGCGAGGGCAGGAACTAGGCCATCAAGGCCAGTGAGGGAGACAGAGCCCCGGTCCTTCACAGAGGCCTTGAAACTATGGGGAAGGGCGGAGTTGGCATCACCAAGTACTGAGGGTGCCAGGTTGGGAAGAAGTCCAGAGATGACAACTGTATGAGGGCGGAGGGCTGGTGATGACCAGTGGACTAAAATCCTGCTAGCTGCTGTGGTGAGCCGGGGTGGAAGAGGTGGTGGTTGTGATTGATGGGAGGGGGAGCCAGCCCTTGTGGAGGCAGTGGTTGCTTGGTTGGTAATAGCAGCCGCGACCTTGGCTGCGGAGGGAGGGCAAGTAGGGGACTTTGTCGTATTCCATTGGCCTAGAAGGCTCTGGGCAGAGGAGGGGGCAGAAGAATCCCGGTCTTGGAACTGATTACTAGATAAACCATGGATTACCAGGGGGGTACCTTCTGAGGTAGGGGCAGTAGCTGGGCGAGGTAGAGCAGATTGGGGCGCCGGGCGCCTCTGGTTTATACTAAGACGGGAGGGATGGCGAGAGGAGAGGGGCTGGCGGAATGAGATCCAAGAGTGACACGGTGGGCCACGTCACGAAGCTCAGAATGGATTTAGGCTAGGTTGGGGGCTGCAGGGTTGGCAGTTTGAGTAGAGTTGGATAAGGCGGCACTGTGAAGTGCGACTGGTTAGGCGAGGGAGGCAAGCTGCGTGCCAGGGGCTGGTAGTTCACAAAGGGCGCCACACAGGAGCGGGTTAAAGGTGATCTCGCCAGGGGAGTGATCATCCAGGCCTGAGCGAGAGATGGAGGAGACCTGAGAGGAGGAGAAGTTGAGGACTTCCTTAGTTTTGTCAAGGAAGGAGGAGAGGAACCTAAATTGGTGGGGGCAGTCCAATGTGGAGGCAGTAGCTGAGGGTGGTGCAGGGGCGGAGGCCAAAAGTCGGGGAGGAGTGATACCGGCTTGCGCCATAACCAGGCTTAGGGTATGCAAAGACCTAAGCGAGGAGTGGTGTGGGTGGGATTGTGAGAACCGTGTACACTTTTGACGTGGTCCTACAAAAAGGAGGGACAGGAAAATCGGGCAAACAAAGCGTGGCTATCTACCTGTGTGCGTGATCCTCCTTATTCAGGCTCTCTTCCCACAACCCTAACCCTGGTGGGTTTACCAGTAGTCACCTTCATACTATCACACCCGTGTGAGTCATAGTATACATTCCCAGTACTATTCAATCTCTATAATAAGTCATGTGCACTATTTGCGTCACCTTGTGAAACCTATGACTCATACTTGTAGTCTGGTGCGAAAGCGATAATATTATATGACCTCACAATCGTGAGTCATAAAACTATTAACATAAATCAAACCAAATTTAATAATCTTAAATGATATCACTAATCCTGAGTCATGAGAAACATATAATCTCACTTAGTCACAATTTGTGACATCAGTGTACCATTATCCTCATTGGCCTCTATAGGCATCAGGCGAAAGTCATTCCTATATTCAGTAACTGGTTCCTTGCTTTGCCTTAAGCGGTCAAGCTCTATCCTAGCTGCATTTGCTGTATCACATCCCCAAACTGGTCTTTGAGGGCTTTAGTGAATTCCTCATATGCAGCCCAAGTCTCTGTCCTGTGCCCTTGTGCAAATGGACTTATCCAGCTTGCTGCAGCTTCCCTTAACCGGCTTTAGATGTATGTAATGAGTTCTGTGTGTCGTGTGTCTCATGACACTTCAAACTATAATTGGCACTGTATTAAGAAGGTTGGTAGTTTGGTCCTTATTCTATAGAAGGTAGGAGGTTTCTCCACCTTGATACACTTGTTGGTTATTTCTTGCTGATTGTTGCTCTGGTTCGGTATTTGTTAGAAATGTGCAGTTGTGAATCCTGCCAGTTGAATTCCTGTTCCACCACCAGCGGTTACTTGTCCTGGAGCGCACATACTGTCTGGTCATGGTCTTTCGGGTTCTCGTGATCTGGCTGTTGAGACAAGATCAGGTATCTCTAGATTCGCGGTCAATTTTCACAGACTTCGGGAGAGGTTTGTGCTATGTGCTTGTACTGATGCTGGACGGAGTGTTGAGGTATTGATATCTCTGACTGTGAGGTCCATGTTGTTGTCTGTAAAATCCGCTGTTTTGTAGTTAGCTGTTGTTTAGGTAACACAACCAAATGTTACCATCCAATGCTGTCAGCAGACTTGAATCAGGTTTCTACAACTCGTGGGTAGGATGAATATGACCCAGCGCTCTTTATAGTACGGTATGGGGTATGGAGCTAATCTTAGCCACCAAGGTGGCAGTACTATGGCAATGAGTAGTCCTAGGTGGAGATCCACTATTGATCTTAGGCCTATGCCTATGTTGTATTGATACCCAAACCCTATGGTCCCTATCTCACAACGCCAATGATGGAGGAGAGAGGTAAAGACGTAATGTAATTGCATAGGGAAGAACTTAGATAGTTGCGTGAAGAGCCTTAACTCAAGTCAGTTTTATCTTTGATTTTTATCTTTTTTTTTTTTTTATAACTTATATTAGTTGCCAAGGTATAAGAACTTACATGTAGCACTAGCTATGGCATAAATAAAACCTTAATTCCAAAAACCAAAAACAAAGGAAACGATCAGCGCCTAAAGTTCCAATTTATATAGGTAAATGAGCAACTACCACACATGTCAAAATAATTAAATGAAGAACCAGACTAGGAAACATACAGAAACCTAGCCTTTTAGGGTGAGAAAGAAAAACCCCATACCCTAATGGGAAGTCAAAGAAAAAAGGGGACGGGCAGGAGACCCAGGGGGAGAAGCGGCAACCAGGGGCAACGCAGAGGAGGGGTGTAACATCATCATGTATAGGTGGAAGTTCACCTTCGCCTCTCAGAGAAAAGCGGCCAGGGTAAGGAGGAGGTATATAGAGTACGAAAGGGGGTCGTCAGGGCCAATCCCCATAACGCCTTGGAGCCGACATTCGTGTGGCCCTGCAGTGGCGTGAAAGGAGACGACGGCAAGGAAGGTACTCCTTATCGTGATCCCAGCATCTAGTTTAAAGGGGGTAGCCTACGGAGGCACACAAGGTATTGAGGGCGAGGTGGCTCTGGTGGGCACGCATCTGGTAGATCCGTGCTGCCATGAACTTCCCATGACCCAGGAAAGGGTGGGGAGAGAGAGAAGGACTGAGGGATAGTAGGGAGGAGGCAGGCATGGGTTTTGCCACTACAGGATTAGGCACTGGTGGGCAGGTCTTCTCATGGCGGTATAGACTGACGGCATAACGGGAAGAAGAGGGAGTTTAGGGCTGAATGATATAAGATCCCCAAGCGGATGGGACGTGAATGAGAGGGAGTGCAGTATGTGGAAGAGAAGGTGGGCTAGGGCGTCCACCGGGAGGTGAGATCGGCCTGGCGGGGAGGGAGGAGAGGTATTCTAGTGGAGAGGGTTGACATTGAGTTGTAGGCTACTAGCGAGGTGATATTAGGAGTCCGTGGCCCTATGGCTTAACAGGGATGGAAAGTCAGGTGGCTGCCACCCTGCTGCAGGATTGACAAGAGGAGGAGTGCAGGCGAGCCTGATGGCGGCCAGATGATGATGGTGGGTGCAAAGGGTAGTGAAGGGTGGTAGATAGCTCTTGAGAGAGAGTACTGAGAGTCGAATTAAGCGGAAGCAGTGTTTGACTCACCTCAGGATCTGGTGCTAAAAGACATCCATGTGCCCAATTGTGCGCCTTGTGGGGACCATGAGGTCAACCCCATAGGTTATGATATAGAGTAGGACGGAGACTGCCAAGCGGTGGCGAAGCTGAGGGGAGATGCTGGCCCCTATATGGGGCCGCCTACAGAGAGTAGAATGATCCACAGGGCCAGCCCAAGACTCTTGCAAAAATAGTTGGAGATTGAATGCCAAAGAGTGAGCTGCTATCCCAACCACCTGAGACAGAAGGCAAGATGGAACACCTGTCCATCTAGGTAGATTGGAGTAGCGGAAGAGGGAGCCCTCATGAGGTTGATGCTACAGCGGATGAGTTCAGTCTTGGGGACTGAAACGGGAACATTACGTGCCGCTACATGGCACCTGATGCAGGCAAATGCCACCTCTAAAACCTGAACATTGTGACGGCAAGAAGAAGAAGCCACTGTGGATGCAAAATCATCAACATAAGGAAGTATAAGGCCCCTCGTGAGGAAAAAATAAGGGAAGAAACTTAAATAACAAATAACAAAGTAGATACCGGTGAACCCAGCGGGGTTTCAATTGAAACAGATAAGAAAATTCCCATAGAGCCCAGGAACAGGAGGCGGCAGGTACGGCAAGTAAAAAAGGACCGGACCATGGTAGTGAGGTAGTGGTTAAGCTCTCCCTCCCAAGGACAGAAGCGACAAAGGTATTAGGCACATTGTCAAAGCCGCCCTTGATGTCGAGGGAGCGTGTAGACCTGTGGAGACCAGTGCATTGAAGGGTACAGATAGTATGTGATAGGGTGGTCACAGCATTGAAGGAGAAGAGACGAGAGAGGTAGCCACACTGGTTTCGACGGAGGAGGCCACAGGCCCTGGTGGTGACGGAGAGTCAAAAGGTAATTATACACTCTAGAATTTTGGAAATTGTTAGAAGGAGGCCCATAACCCTCAAGTAGCAGGGCACATCATTGCAGGGTTTGCCGGGCTTGTCAAGAACAACTGTATTTGCCTTTTAGAGGGAGGGGGGGTGTGGGCCTTGTTGGAGGTGGGTCGACAAAAGTGTAACCAAATGGGAGGGCCCGGTGTGATGTACCCTTTGACACACCCCATAGGTGACAGTTTCAGGACTAGGGGCTGAGGCGGAGGAAGAAGCTACGAGGGCTTAGGAGATCTTGTCAAAGGAGAGGTCAGGTGGAACTAAGGAAGGACGGAGGATGGAGGGCGCGTGGAGCAGTGGGCATGGTGGAAGAAAGTGGTCCAATAGGGAGTGGTTAATCGATTCTGGGGTATCAGCCCCCGAGAGCGAGGGGAAACGTGTGGTGGAGGAACCCAGAGCCTGGCACTTGGTGGCTCAAAGGGAGGAGGGGGTCAGGTTCAGGAGGGGTGAAGTCCAGTCTGCTGTTTTGGCCCTTTTGATAACCCTAAAGTAACCAAGCCGGGCGAGGAGGGCTGCCTGGAAGTCGTCCTCAGAGGAGGAGAGGGAGTGAGCCCAGTGCGCTGTGCAGTGATGTTCTTTTAATAAGATGGAGAGGATGGGGGACCACCAGGGCTTAGTCCTGGGACAAGGGCGCAAGAAGAGAGTATGGTTCCGTAGGATGCCAAGGATGCGGCCAGGATTCATACCAAAACATGTAGCCTATGAGGACAAGGTTGGGAGTGTAGGGGTAGTTGGTACCACCATCTCTTCCTGAGAAGGTGCAAGGGTGTTCCAGTCTGTAAGAGCCCAACTGGGGCTCGAGGTTTGGGCGGCATCCTTCAGATGCCTGATGGCAAGAACAATTGGAACATGGTCAAAACCCGAAGATGGAAGGGGTGTACTCCCAGAGGAAAAAAAAGGGGCAAGGCCTGGAGAGGTAAAGGAAAGTTTAAGGACACAGGGCCTAGCCCAGCCACCCAGGGGTAAACGGGTGTAGACCCCTGGGGTGATGTGTAGCGGAAAGGTAAGCTCTGCAGCCCGGGAAAAATATGGGAAGGAAAACTTAAGTTCAGCAGGGGAGTAAGGCCTTAGGGGGTGATAGGAGGGATAATGAAGGTTAAAGTCACCCAAGGTTAGGAGAGGAAAGCCAGCAATGGGGAACACCTCACTTGGAGATACAGTACGGGTAGAGGACAGCCATCCTGGAAGGGAGTAAACATTTAAAACCCAGAAGCGGGAAAAAGCAAAACCAAACAGCCAGTCTGCGTGGACAAAATCAAGGGCAATAATATCAGTTCTTGCATAAAACACAGCAAGAACAACTCTTATAGACAATTGAGAAAGGGAAACATTACAAGCAACACAGGGTTTAGAATGGGAGGAACAAGGATGGGAAAAGGACTTGAAATCTGCAAAAGAGGGGGTGCGTCCTCGAAAAACTGCGGGATCCAGGATACAAACAAGGGATATATGAGAGGAAAGCTGCATCTAGGAGTGGAAAATGAAGAAAAACACATCCCAGCTACCCAGACAGTTGTGTTGAGCAAGGGAACGAAATGAGAAGGGTGGAAGGCCCTCATGAGATGGGGGTAGTGGTGTGTGACCTATTACTGAGCATGGCCCTCTTGGTTACAGGAAGCAGGGGATGGGCTGGGAACCACATGGGTAAGCAGAGCACAATGCCTGGAGGAGGACCTGGACATGCCAGGTGCAGTTGAGCTTAGCCTAGGTGGCCTAGGGGTAGTGAAATCAAGGAGTGGACCGAGGTTAGGTGGTGGTGGAGAGGAGGTATGTGATGCCAAGGGGGGAGGTGGGGTTGAGACCCGGTCAGGTGAAACGTCTATGATGTCCCTGTCAGGGGCAGGGAATGGCTGATGTTCAGGAGCAGAAGGAGGTGACGGCTGCATAGGGCATTCCCGATCTCGGGCGGAGAGCTGGTCTTGACAGTTAGTGTACAGGGGTTGTGAGGTTAAACAATAGGGGAAGACAAATTTGACCTTCCCCATTTTAGGGTAGAAGAGATTTGTGCACCTATAGTCAGCAATAGTGTGGTGAATGGAGCAATTGGGCCAGATAGGGTACGGAGTTTTACAGCATGGGACCACGTGGCCAAAAGAACAGTAGTTGTGGCATTGTGTGTAAGAAGAGGAGAAGAATGCAGTTTTAAACGTCCTGTTGTTGTAGAAAAGGGTAACCCATGGGAGAACAGATGGAGAATGTTCCCGGGCACTGGTGACAACCACAGAGTGGGAGAACATGAGGCGGGAGGCAGGGTCCCTATTGAGGAACCTAGAATAGAGGGTAGGGGTACCTAAGGAGTTGGGGATCGAGGTAGAGAGCCAGGCATAGAGATCCTTTCCAGCAACCAGAAGGCAGGAGGAGGGTACTAAATGAATAGCTATCTGGACTGCTGTAGGGGCAGGCCTGAAGGAGAGACATGGGTTGTCACCAACATGGAAGAAATGATTAAGGCGCCTAGTTAGGGCCTCAAAATAGGGAGCAACAGACAGGGAGGGGAATTGGTCATGTAGGCCAGGCAGGGAAACAGATCTTCGGTCATTGAACAGATCCCTTAAACCAAGTGGGAGTGTGGAGTGGTCATCCATTACGACCGAGGCGGCAAGGTCAGGGAGGTGGCCAGATATAACTGCCGCATTAAGGTGCGGAGCAGGGGAGGAAAGGCGAGCAAAGAACCTCCTAGATGCAGTAGGAAGAGGGGTTGGGAGGACAGCTTGAGTGGCTGAGGGGCCGGGGCGGATGGGGACGCAAGTGAGGTCGAGTTTGAGGTGCCAGCTACAGTAGCTACTTGGGCAGCGGAAGGAGGGTCTGGGGTACGAGACTTGCCCTAGTTCCATTTGCCCACAACTATGTAAGTAGAGAAGGGAGTGTTGGCGTCACAGTCGGTATAATGATCACCTGAAAACCAATGGATGACAAGGGTGGCAGAACAGGAAACAGAAGGTTAGGCAGCGGGAGTGGGAGGGGCATTGTCTGTATGACGTTGGCCTCTAGGAGGGAGAGTGAGGCCGTAATAGCTGGTGGAGTTGGTGGGGGCGAGGAGGGGCCACAGTGACTGTGTGTACCAAATCCTGCAATTCCCCGCGGATAGAGGGAAGGGAAGGCGCAGAAGGGGCATCTGGGCTCAGAAGCGAGCCAGGGCTGGGCTGATAGCAGCCACAGTGCCTGAGAGCCATTCAATCTGGGCTCCTAAGGCACAAATTGCGCGGAGGGCATCCCAAGGTAGGGGAAAAATGATGGTCACTCCCGTTGAGATATCCGCAAGGCCAGAGTGGGAGAGGGAGGCAACTTGGTCAGAGGAAAGGTCGATGACCTCCTTGGGCTCGCCAAGAAACAACGTAAGGAAGCTAAGGTAGGGGGGGATATCGACACTGCAAGCATGGGCCGAGGAAGTGCCAGAAGCAGATGCGAAGAGGGGAGGAAGAAGAGAGGGGTTATGCGGCTCGATTGCCAGTCTTAGGGTACGGAAGGACCAGAGCAAGGACAGGGGTAGGAAGGATCGTGGGAACGGAGTACACTTTTGATAGGGAGGTGAAAATGTATGGGCAGGAAAATAGTCCAAGTGAAGCTTGTCCTATCTCCCAGCCGAATTTTCTTTTTTTTTTTTCTTTGCTTTTATATCAAATATTTGTTGTTCAGGTACAAGAGCCTGAATGAAGCGCTAGCTATGTCATAATAAAAACCTTGATCCCAAAAACCAAAAACAAAGGAAACCATAGGCAAATAACAACTCCAACTGTGCAGGTAACTGTCCATACACCACATACGGTAAACTCAAGTAAGGAAAACCCAGCCAAGGAAACCTACAGAAACCAAGCCATCAGGTGAGGGAAAACAACAAATTATTTAAGAAGTTGGGGAGGGAAAAAGAGGGTGGGCAGGGTACCCTATGGGGGTGGGGGCAACTAAAGGAGGTGCCAATGAAGGAGGGGTATAGTAACATCTCGTGAGGAAAGCCAACCTGCCTCTCTGGTAGATAGGCGACCAGGTTGAGGAGAAGTGGAATAGAAGACCAGATGTGGTCGTCCGTGCCTATACCCATGACACCTTGGAGGTGGCGTCTGTATGTGTCAGTGGTAGCCATACATAAGAGTGTGGCATACTGAAAGTCTTCGGCGTATTTCCAAAATCGTGCCCACAGTGTCTACTCCCCTTCGAAGGCCCTGGCGGTATGAAGAGTAAGGTACCACTTATGGGCACGCATTTAATGAATGTGACCCACTATGAACTTGTCGAAGCGCAGGAAAGGGTGTAGGCACAGGGATGGTTTATAGAGGTAGTAGTATGGGGGAGGGCAGGCCTCTCCCAAGTCGTTGATGAGGGTCTGGTGGGCTGGCCTCCTAAGGCAAGTATAGGCGGCGTGCATGCCTGGCAGCGGGGGAAGAGGAGGACAGTGTGGTACGAGTTCTGCATGTCGCAAATTGGGCGAAAAATAATGATCCCAGAATGGGGAGGATCAAGTGGGCCATTCCATCCACCGGGAGGTGGGGCGGACCTGCGGGCATGTAGGGGTAGTTTTATAGAGGAGAGGATTGACATGGGGTTGGAGGCGGAATGAGAGGCAACAGCATGAGTCTGAAGAGTGTGACTGCAGGAGGGGGGGGAAGTACAGTGGGAGCCGCCCAGCAGCTTGGTTGATAGTGGGCAGGGCACATACTAGTCTGAGCGTAGCGAGCCGATGGCGATGGGCGCAGAGGAGGCCGATAGGAGGGAGCCAGCACACTAGGGAGAGGACAGAGACTCTGGTAGAGTGGGAGCAGTTGGTAACCCATCTCCGGATATAGTACCAGAAGACATCCATGAGCTTTGGCATTCCGCCGGAGGGTATGAAGAGGTCAGCCCCATAGGTGAGGATAGGGAGGAGTAGGGAGTCAGCTAGGCCGTAGCACAGGTGGGGGGAGAAGCTTGCCCCAGGTGGGGAAAGCCAGAGGAAAGTAGCGAAGATGCCTAGAGCGAGGGCAAGTCGTTTGAGGAACTGATTTGATGTGGAAAGGGATGGGGTGAGCCAGTAACCTAGCCACCTGAGGGAGTTTGCGGGATGGAAGACCTGCCTATCGAAGTGTATGCGGATGATGCAAGGGAGCCCAATTGGTTCTTCGTGCGCTAGTGAATGAGTCCGTCTTGGGTACTGAGAATGGAACATTGCTTGCTGATCCGTAACTCTTGATTCTGCAGAAGGCTCCTTGAAGCACCTAAACCATGCAGCAACTGGAAGCAGAAGATACAGTCAATGCAAAATCATCTACATAGGAAAGTATAAGGCCCCTAGTAGGGGATAAATGTAGGGAAGAAACCTAAATAACAAAAAGCAAAGGAGATACAGGAGACCCCTTTGGAGTGCCAACAAAAACGGAATAAAAAATTCCAGGCAAGCCCAGGAAGAGAAGACGGCAGCTGCGGCTGGTAAGAAAGGACCTGCCACAGGAGATAAGGTAGTGGTTGACTCCTTTCTCCCTGAGTACAGAGGAGAGAAAATCAGGATCCAAGGTGTCAAAACCCCCTTTGATATCAGGGAAGAGGCTGGACATGAGTAGGGCGCGACGGTGCAGGGTCAGGACTGTATGGCAGAGGGTGGTAACCTTGTCGAACAAGGAACAACCCAAATGTGAGCCAGATTGGTTAGAACCAAGGAGACCACAGGTGCTTGCGACGAGGGCGAGGCAGGAGTCGACAATTCTCTCCAGATCCTAGGAGATGGTCTTGATAATAACGAGGACCCTGGAGGAGGCCGGGGTTTGGTAGGATGGCTTGCCTGGCTAGTCCAGGACTACTCCTTTGGCCTTTTAGAGGGAGGGGGGGTAAAACCCATTAAGGAGCAGAGGGGAGAGGAGGGCTAGTATTAAGGAAGGGGTGGTGCGGTGGACCACTTTTCATACCCCATAGCGGATGGTATCAAGACCCGGCGCTGAGGAGGACAAGGAAGCAGGGAGGGTGGCAGAGATCTTGTCTAAGGCCAGCTCTGGAATATTGGAGGCAGGGCGTAGGAAGAAGGGGGCGCGTGGACAGGGAGAAGGTGGCAAGAAGTGGTTGAGGAGAGGACTGTTAATAGACGCTGGAGTGTCAGACCCTGGGAGAGTGGGTAAGCGAGTTGTGGGAGAACTTAGGGCTAGCCACTTGGTGGCCGAGAAGCAGAAGGCAGTGGCATTCTAGTAGAGGGAGGTCCAGAGGGCCTTTTTGTCATCTTCATGGCTTTGAATTGCCAAGGCGGAAAAGCCTGCCACCAGAGATCTCAGCGGTAATATAGGTAGAGCGGGCTTTGCGAGCTGCGCAGTGGTGTTCATTCCTAAGAGTAGAGAGGAGGGGTGAACACTAGGGCTTGGCCCTTGTTAACGGGCGCGAATGGGGTGTGCGGTTATGGAGCAAGAAAAGAACCCTAAATAGGTTTGTGTCGAACCATGAGGAGAGAGAAGCGCAGGTGGGCAGGAGGGGAGCGTCTGGGACTGTAAGCTGCAGAAGCTGGGGCGAGAGGGTGGCCAAGTCAGTCAAGGCACAGTTGGGGGAGTGAGATAGTTGTGTATCTTTAGGATGCCTAAAGAAGGGTAAAATGGGGACATCATCTCAGCCAGGTGAGGGGAGGGGAGTGCTCAATGAGGTGAAAAATGGAAAATAAACCCCACGAAGCTAAGGAAAGATCTAGAACAGTATACCTGGCCCCGCCACCTAAAGGGCAGTAGTTGAAGATTCCAGGGGTGTTCAAGAGCTGATAGCAAAGCTAGGCCACTCTTAATAAGTAAGTAAAAGAGACAGCTAACTCCGGGGAGGAGTGGGCCAGTAGTGGGTCACATGAGGGTTGGTGGATGTTGAAATCGCCTAGGGAGAGAACAAGAAACCCATCCAGGGGAAACAACTAAAGAGGAGCAATAGTACTCGAGGTTTAGGCCCACTGGCGTGTGAATATGAGTTCAGTACCTGGCTGCATGAAAAGGAAAACCCAAACAGTTCATCCGTCTGGAAAAATTCAAGGGCCATAGTGTCTGACATCCTGAAAAATAACGGGACGTATGACACTCATGGAGGTTAAGGCAGTGGATACTATACAGGCTACGCGTGGCTTCTTCAGGGAGGATCAAGGGGGAGAAAAGGACTTTTAACCTGCAAAGGTGGGAACACTAACTCGAAAAACCCCGGATCCTGGATACAGACAAGGGAAACAGGAAAGGAAAGTTCTACTAAACACTTAAAAAAGGTAGAAATACATCACTACTACCCAGGCAGTTGGTTGAGCACGGGAGAGAAAGCAAGAGGCCCTAGGTGCCACATGCCCAGGAGGGGTAGTTGTGTAATCCATTACTGGGCTGAGCCTATAGGATCACGGGGGGCAGGAGAGGAGGTGGGCGCCACCTGGGTCGGCGGAGCACCCTGCTGTGAGGAGACCCTGGACGTGCCAGAGGCGGACTGGGGGTGGTTGGTCTACAGCAGGACATAATGGACCTAGAGGTGGTGTGGAGGGGCGAGAGACTGTCGCAGCGCTAGGTGGAAGATATCGCAAGACGTCCATCTCTTTGTCATCAGTGGTGAGTTGGGTGGGAGCTAGATTAAGGGGGTGAGGAGCTGGTCAGGATGGGCAGTCTTGATCATGGGCGGAGTGATCCCTATCGCAGTTCGGGCTGCGAGTGGTGGAGGTCATGCAGCAGCTAAGCACTGATTAGGTGTTACACTGCTTGGACTATAAGGGATTGTAGCATCTATGGTCGGCGCTCATGTGATGGATAGAGCAGAATGGGCGAACTTAGTTGGTTGTTTTGCATCGTGGTGCCACATGACCAAAGGACCAACCGTTGTGGCAATGTGTGTAGAGGGAGGAGGAAAAGGCCTTTTCGGATCGCCGATCGGCTGAGAAATGCGGGAGATGTGGTAGGAGGGAGGAGGCATGGTCAGTGTCAGCGGATATGACTAGGGAGGAAGAGTCTTTCAGCCGAGAGGCTGGGTCCGCATTGAGGAACCTAGATGAAAGAATGGGAACACCAGTGGAGTTACAGATTGACGTGGAGAGGCTGGAGAAGATGAATATACATTCTCAGGGAGGCATGCGGAGGGAACGGAGTGGATCGCAATCTGAACGGATGTAGGAGCCTGTCGGAAGGGGAGCCAAGGGTTGTCGCAAACAGGAAATGATTGATTGAGGCGCCGGTTGTGTGACTCAAAGTGAGGGGTGAGAGTGGGTGCATGGACTTGGGCATCAAGTACAGTAAGGGAGTCAGAGACCCAGTTGTTGCCAGAGGTCTTGAAATCACGGGGAACGGCAGATAGCATCGACCTGTACTGTGGGTGCCAGGTCTGGAAAAAGGCCTGAAATGACGGCTGCATCAGGGGGTAGGACTCAAAAGAAAATGGGGGGCATAGAATCTGCGTGCTGCAGTGGTGAGCGGGGGTGAAGGAGGTAGTGGTTGTAATTAAGGGAGGGGGAGCCAGGACAGGAGGAGGCCTAGGTGCCTTGGTTGGCAGAAGCAGCCACAATCTTGGCTGCAGAGGGAGGTCTAGTTCGGGATTTCTCCTATTCCTTCTGCCTACCAAGATCTGGGCATAGAAGCAGGCGTAATTATGACAGTTGCGGAACTGATCAACAGAGAAACCAAGGATTACGAGGGGGGTGCCTTCAGAGGCAGGGGCAGGAGTTGGGGGAGGCAGAGCAGATGGGGGCGCTGGGCTTATCCGGGTCATGTCAGGACGGGGAGGGATAGTGGGAGGTGTGGTGGTGGTTGGAGGAGGTGCAAGAGTGACAGTGTGGCCCAGGTCACAGAGCTCAGAACGGATTGAGGCCAGGCTGGGGGCTGCTGCCTCAGCTGTTTGGGTCGAGTTGGGTAAGCCAGCACTGAGAAGAGTGACTTCTGAGGAGAGGGAGTCAAGGTGGAGGCCAAGGGCCGAAATTGCACAAAGGGTCCCACACAGGAGCGGCAACAAGGTGATCTCTCCAGAATAGAGATCATCGAGGCCTCAGGGAGAGATGTTGGGGACCTGAGGGAAGGAGCCATAGATGACTTCCCTAGTCTCGTCAAGGAAGAAGGAGAGGAACCTGAGGTGGGGGAGGTCGTCGACAGTGGAGGCAGAAGCTGAGGCTGGTGCAGGGGCGGAGGCGAAAAGAGGGGTAGGAGTGGAACCAGCTTGCGCCATGACTACGCTCAGGTTACGCAAGGACCTAAGCGAGGAGTGGTGCATGTAGGATCGTAGGAACCATGTACACATTTGACGTAGTGGTGCACAATGTAGTGGCAAGAAAATTGGGGAAGCGAAGAGTGTCCTAACTCCAGGCCGTTTTTTCTTAATTTCTTTTTTTTTTTTTTTTTCTTATATCATATATTCGTTGTTAAGGTACAAGAACCTGCATGCAGCACTAGCTATGGCATAAACAAAACCTTAATTTCAGAAAACAAAAATATAAGAAACCAACGGCACATCAAAGCTCCAACGGGACAGGTAACTGTCCATACACCTCGTAACGTAAACTCAAGAAAGGAAAAATCAGCAAAGGAAACATACAGAAACCAAGCTATCAGGGGAGGAAAAACCCCAAATTCTGAAAGCCTTGTGGACATAAAGAGAGTGTGGGCAGGGGACCCTATGGGGGATGTGGCAACAAAAGGAGGTGGTGATGAGGGGGGGGATAGCAGTATGTCCGGAGGGAAGCAGACCTGCGTCTCTTATAAATAGGCGTCCAGGTTGTGGAGGAGAGATATAGAAGACAAGATGGGGTCGTCCGCGCCTATCCCCACGACGTCTGGGAGGTAAGGTCTGCGGGCATCAGCGGTGGCCGGGCAGTAGACTGTGGCATTCTGGAAGTCTTCGTCGAAATTCCAGTATCGTGAACACAGGGTGGACTCTACTTCAGAGACCCACGAGGTATGAAGGGCTAGGTAGCTCTTATGGGCACACATTGGGTAAATGCGGCTAGCCATAAACTTGCCAAGGCCAATTAAAGGGTGTGGGGACAGGGACAGCTTGTAGGGGTAGTAGTGTGGGGGAGGGAAGGCCTCTCCACAGTCGTTGATGAGTATCTGGTGCGCCCGCCTCCTAATGCCAGTATAGGGGGCGCGCATAGCAGGGAGCGGGTGAAGTGGAGGCCAGAGAGGTGTGAGGTCTGCACGTGGCAAGGGAACGAAGGACATTGATCCCAGATTGGGGAGGATGAGGTGGGCAATAGCATCCACTGGGAGGTGGGTGCGGACTGGCGGATAGGGAGGGGCAGTTTTCAGGTGTAGAGGATTGACATTGGGTTGGAGGCGCCGTGTGAGGTGCCGCCACGAGTCAATGGCGGGTGAGTGCACGAGGGAAGGAAAGTCCATGGGGAGCCGCCCTGCAGTTGAATTGATAGTGGGTTTGGCACACGCCAGTCTGAGCGCAGCAAGCCTCAGGCGATGGGCGCAGAGGATGCCGATGGGAGGGAGGGAGCTCTCAAGAGAGAGGACAGAGAGTCTGGTAAAGTGGGAGCAATTCATAACCCATCTCTGGATCTGGTCCCAGAAGACGTCCATGTGCCGTAGCATTCCGCTGGAGGGTATGAAGAGGTCAGCCCCAAGGGTGAGGATGGGGAGGAGGAGGGAGACAGCAAGGCGGTGGCAGAGGTGGGGGGAGAGGTGGGGGGAGAGGCCAGCCCCCGGTAGGGAAAGCCTGCGCGTAGTGAAGAATGCTCCTTGAGCAAGGGCAGGTGATTTGGAGAAGTGAGTTGATGTGGAGAGGGATGGGGTTAGCCAGTAACCCAGTCACCTGTGGGAGCTGACGGGATGGAAGACCTGCCTTTCCAAGTGTATGGGGATAATGCAAGGCGAGCCATGGTGGTTCTTGGTGCGCCAGTGAATTAGGTTCATCTAGCGGACTGAGAAGGTGACATTGCGAGCTGCTCCGCGGCGCTTGATTCTGGAAAAGGCTGCTTGAAGCAGCTGAACATTTCTGCGATAGGAAGGAGATGATACTGTCAATGCAAAATCATCAACATAGGAAGGTATAAGGCCCCTGGGAACGGAAAAATGAAGGAGTGAAACATAAATAACAAAAAGCAAAGGAGGTACAGGAGACCCCTAAGGGGTGCCAAAAGAAAGGGAAAAAAAAATTCCCGGGGAGCCCTGGAAGAGAAGACGACAGGTGCGGCCAGTGATGAATGACCAGACCCAGGAGATAAGTTAGCGGTTGACTCCATTTTTCCTGGGTATAGAGGAGAGAAAGTCGGGATCCACGTTATCAAAAACCACTTTGAAGTCTAGGAAGTGGGTGGAGACGCGTAGGGCTGAGCGGTGGAGGGTGCGGACTGTATGGGCAAGGGTAGTGATGGCGTCAAAGGAGGAAATGCTCGCAAGGGAGCCACATTGGTTAGGGCTGAGGAGACCACAGGCGCTTGCGACGAGGGTGAGACGGGAGGCGACAATTCTCTCAAGAACCTTGGAGAGTGTCTGGAGAAGGACTATGACCCTAAAGGATGCCGGAGTGTCATATGACGGCTTTCCTGGCTTGTACAGGACTACTCCGTTGGCCTTTTTAAGGAAGGGAGGGTGGAACCCATGGAGGAGCAGAGGTGAGAGGAGGGCGACTAATAAGGAGGTGGTGGTACGGTGGACTGCTTTCCATACCCCGTAGGGGACGGTATCAGGACCAAACACAGACGATGAGGAGGAGGCCCTAAGGGCTGCAGAGATCTCGTCTGAGGATTGCTCACGGGCATCGGAGTAGGGGTGGAGGATGGAGGGGGTGCGTGGGGAGGGACGAGGTGAAGAGAAGTGGTTGTGGAGGGCACTGTTAATGGACTCTCTAGTGTGGAACCCAGGGAGGGTCGGGAAGCGAGTTGTGGGAGAACCTAGGGCTAGTCGCTAGGTGTCCCAGAGGGAGGAGGGAGTGGCGTTCAAGAGGAGGGATGTCCAGTGGGCATTTTTTGCTCTGTTTATGGCTTTGAAGTAGCCAAGGCGGGCGAGCCTGGCACCTGTGATGTCACTGGTAGAGCGGTTGGAGTGGGCTTTGCGAGCTGCGTATTGGGTTTCTTTCCTAAGAGTAGAGAGGAGGGGTGACCACCAGGGCTTGGGCTTGGTTGGTGGATGCGAGAGGGGTGTTTGGTTCCGGAGTAAGGACAGAACGCGACCAAAGTTTGTATCGAACTACGTGGAGAGTGAGGTATAGGTGGGGAGGCGGGTGGCGTCAGGGAGTGTGAGCTCCTCAAAGAGGGGCGAGAGGCCGGCCCAGTCACTGAGGGCCCAGTTCGGCTGTGGAGGTGGTTGTGAGTCCTTAAGATTCCTAAAGGAGATTAAAATGGGGATATGATCTGAGCCAGACGAAGGCAGAGTGGTGCTCCATGAGGAGACAAATGGAAATAAACCCAGGGAAGCACTGCAAAGATCTAAAACAGAGGGCCAGCCCCTGCAGCCAAGAGGGAAGAGGGTGAAGACCCCAGGGGTATTCAATAGCTGGTAGCCAAGCTCAGCCGCTCTTGAGAAGTAAGGAAAAGAAACCGCTAATTCAGTAGGAGAGTGGGCCAGTAATGGGTCACAGGAGGGGTGGTGGATGTTGAAATCGCGTAGGGAGAAAATAGGGAACCCATCTAGGGGAAACAATTCAAGAGGAGAAACTGTACGGGAGGAGGAGGCCCTGCCGGGGAGTGAATATGAGTTCAGTACCCGGAGGCGTGAAAAGGAAAAACCTAACAGTTCAACCATCGGAAAAAAATCAAGGCCCAGAGGATCATATCTACCAAAGAAAACGGGAAGTATGACACTCATGGAAAGTAGGGAGGAAGAAATCTAACTAGCGACGCGTGGTTTTTTAGGGGAGGAGCAGTGAGGGGAGAAGGACTTGAAACCGGAAAAACTGGGGATCCGACCTCGAAACACAGGGGGGTCCTGGATACAGACCAGGGAAACATAAAAGGAAAGTTCAACTAAAGAATGAAAAAAGGAAGAAAACACATCCCAGCTACCCGGGCAGTTGTGTTGAGCAAGGGAGAGGAAGGACGAGGCCTTAGGGGCCTCATCCGTGCCAGGGATAGGTGTCTAATCCATTACTGGGCAGAGCCTATAGGATCACCGGGGGCTGGAGAGGGGCTGGGCGCCACCTGGATGGGAGGGGCACCATGTCGTGAGGAGGACCTGGACATGCCATGGGAGGTCTGGACAGGCCTCATGGGTCTGGGGGTGATTAGATCAACGGCAGGACCTAAGGGACCTGGCGGAGTTGTGGAGGGGCGGGAGGGTGTCGTAGAGCCAGGGG